>JANHZU010003914.1:78257-88363 GCA_032468055.1 Acrochordus granulatus
TCATTATCAGCATGGAGGTGGCTGATGGATTCTTAGCAATCCTCACCCCCCTTTTTATAAATTAAATCTTTTTAGCCCACCTTGCTAGTCTGCCAGGTTTTTTGTTTTGTTTTAATGGGGTTTATTTTATTTTTATTTTCAGTGTTTTTAATATATTATTTTTATTGCTGTTAGCCGCCGAGTGTCTTTGGATTTTGGCGGCATATAAATTTAATCAATCAATCAATAAACTGATCTTTTTCAATCCTGTGGCCATTGTTGAGTTTTCCAAATTTGCTGGTAAATTGAGGACAGCACTTTCACAGCACATCATCTTTTAGGATTTTAAATAGTTCAGCTGGAATACTGTCACCTTCACTAGCTTTGTTGTCAGCAATGTTTCCTAAGGCCCACTTGACTTCACACTCCAGGATGTCTGGCTCTAGTTCATCAACCACACCATCATGGTTATCAGGGATATTTAGATCTTTCTTGTATAGGTCTTCCGTGTATTCTTGCCATTTCTTAACCTCCTCTATTTTTCTCCTTTATCAACCTCATCTTTTCATTAAACATTCCCTCAATATCTCCAATTTTCTTGAAGAGCTTTCTAGTCTTTCCCAGCCTATTGTTTTCCTCAAGTTCTTTGCACTGTTCATTTAAGAAGGCTTTCTTATATCTCCTTGCTGTTCTCTGGAAATCTGCATTCAGTTTGGTATAACTTTCCCTTTCTCTCCTGCCTTTTGCCTTCCTTCTTTCCTCAGCTGTTTGCAAAGTCTCATCAGATAGCCACTTTGCTTTCTTGCTTTTCTGTTTGTTTGGGATGGATTTAGCAGCTACCCTTGGACAATGTTACGCACCTCTGTCCATAGTTCTTCGGGTACTCTGTCTGCCAGATCTAATCCCTTAAATCTATTCCTTCTACTGTATATTCATAAGGGATATCACTGAGTTCATCCCTGAATGCCATAGTGGTTTTCCCTACTTTCTTTAATTTCAGCCTAAATTTTGCAGCAAGAAGCTCATGATCTGATCCACAGTCAATTCCAGGTCTTGTTTTGACTGACCGTATGGAGCTTCTTCATCTGTGGCTGCAAATAATATAATCATTCTGATTTTTGTATTGATCATCTGTGATGTCCATGTGAAGAGTCGCCTCTTGGGTTGTTGGAAAATTGTATTTGTCATGATCAGCTTGTTCTCTTGACAAAATTCTTAGAGCCCTTCATTTTGTACTCTAAAGCCAATCTTGCTTGTTATTCTGGTTAACTTGGCTTCCCTGTAGCACTCCTATCCCTTATGATGAAAAGTACATCTTTTTTTGGTGTGAGTTCGAGAAGGTATTGTACGTCTCATAGTACTGGTCAACTTGTGTTTGGGGCATACACTTGGATTACTGTGATGTTGCATGTTTTGCCTTGGATTTGAACCAAGATCATTCTGTTGTTTTGGATACTGCATCCCAGTACTGCTTTTCTCACTCTTTTATTGACTTTGATGGCTACTCCATTTCTTCTCAGGGATTCTTTTCCATAATAGTAGATATAGTGGTCATCTGTAATAAATTATCCCATTCCTGTCCATTTTAGTTCACTAATTCCCAAGATGTTGACATTCAATCTTGTCATCGCGTATTTGACCACATCCAGCGTACCTTGATTCATAGATCTCATGTTCCAGGTTCCTATGAAACATTGTTCTTTAAAGCACTGGACTTCCTTTTCACCTCCAGTTACATCTACAACTTTTGGCTTTGGCCCAGCCATTTCACTCTTTCTGGAGCTATTTGTAATTCCTTCTGATCTGAGAGCCTCATCTTCTGGCATCCTATTGTTTAGCCTTTAGTTACTGTCCATAGGATTTTCTTGGCAAGGATACTGAAGTTGGTTGCCATTTCCTTCTCCAGTGGAGTCCTGTAGGCCATTTTTCACCAGATATCCAGAAACCCCAACAACATCTAGCACGGTCCTTGTTAACCTGGGTGATGACCGAGCTAGTATGAATTTCTGTAAATCACATCTCATATTTTATGGGAGAGAAACATTATTTGTCTGGATCCTCTGATGAGATCTGTCCAGTATGGTTGAAACTCTGACACAGTTCTCATGTTCTTTCGAGCAAAGAAGGCTTCCAACCACAGCAAGGTGGTGCCTCACTGCAGGAACCCTTATACATGGTATGTCTAAAAAAAAGATACCTCGCACTATAAGGTCCGCTGCAGATGATACACTATCCACTTCACTCTTCACTGTGCACACATATTTTCCACTGTGTTTCAGCTGAATATTCCTAATCATTAAGTCTCCAGATGCACTCTGTTGAGAAAAATAAAAAAATGGTAACAATTAGCTTCAATTACTATCAGTTTCAAAACAGTTTTTTTCTAGGAATTCAAGCAGAAAGTAATTCAGTGCAGTGATAAGCAATACAAATGTGTAGTACTTTTGGATTCTAAGGTAAAAAAGTTTTCTTATATCTTTTCTGGAATCTGTGCCATTTTCTAGGAGAAAGTTAGAGAAACTGGAGCACAGTTATACTTGCACTTTAGATTGAAAAATCTCATTTCAACAGTTTTAGAGAAGTGTTAGCTAGGTTTGTGGGGAAAGAAACACTCAAGTCAAATTCTCCAAAATAAAATATCAAAAATAATTGGATATTTCTCTTTCAGATGAGAGAAAAGTGGTAGGAAATACTTTAGGAAGCTACTGTGGATGCACTAGGAGTTTTCAACTGAATTAAGAACAAAAGCGGATGTGGATGGAAAATGGAAGATGTGTGTAATCACCAAGGAGGTGATTAGACAAATTACTTGACTGTATCTTGAAGGATCATGAGTGTGACATTTTGAAGCTTTCTGCAACATTTACAAAACCATATGAGATAGGTAGCACCATTTCAATGATGATACAGACCCCAAACATGTTTTAGATAGTGATTTTGTTATTAAAAATTGCTGTTACTACAACAGAAAAAAAGCTACCTATTAAAAGGTAAAAGTAAAGGTTTCCCCTGCCAATTGTGGCTGATACTAGGGGGCGGTTCTCATTATCATTTCCTAGCTGAAGAACCAACATTGTCCAAAGACACATCCATGTCATGTGGCCAGCATGACTATATACCAAGGCCCTTGAATGCTGTTACTGTCCCACCAAGAATGTACCTGTTTATCTATGTGCATTTTTACATGCTTTCAAACTGCTCAGTTGGCAGGAGCTGGGGCAGACAAAAGGAGCTCACCCTGTTGCAGGGCAGCACTCGGGTCTCGAACTCACACTGCTGACCTTCCATCCTACCAGCCCAGCATCTTTACTTTTCTATTGTATTTCCGTAGGCTCTCTTAATCTAACTCTGTTCTAGCTATAATTCTGTTTTATTAATCTTTTTAAAACTTCTAACTATGTGAATCCTATTATTTTTTATCTCTAATTACCATTCACACTATATTTTCACATAATCTACAAATTCTATTCAACATTTTTTCTTTATGTCTATTTTTTATCTTTTAAGGTCTTTTTCATCACATCAGTTTCTTTTTAGTTTTATTGTGATGTGTAAGGCTTTCATCATGTCTTTCTCTGGCTATCTTGACAGATTGTTCAACACTGACTTCAAACTTTTTTTCCTCTAAAATTTTGCAATTTTTTTATTACTTCTTTTTTTATAATGTCTTTATAATGTCGTTTTTATTTCTTCCTATAGTTTCTCAGGGCTCTCTGACACTACTTAAATGAATCTATTTCTTATCCTGATCTTATACTTAAACTGTATTAAAATGTGACAGCACATTTTCTCTGTCATTTTAACCACTACATTTGACACCAAAATGTTTGTTCATAATCTGCACCTGAAGTATTTTGGCTGACTTGAATTGAACTTTTCTATCTTCTATATTTTATTATGTTATTAATTTGATCCTTTGTTGTCCTTCCTATGATGTTTAGACATAGAGTCTGCATTTATGTTCATTTAAGCCAGTATTAAAGATAAAGGTTTCCCCTTTCAGTTGTGTCTAGCTCTATGGGGTGGTACTCATCTCCGTTTCTTACCTGAAGAGCCAATGTTCTTGACACTTCTGTGGACATATGGCCAGCATGACTATATGCCGAGGCACACAGATGCTGTTACATTCCCACTGAGGTGGTACCTAATTATCTACTTGCATTTTTATATGTTTTCAAACTGTTAGATTGGCAGGAGTTAGGGCAAGTAATGGGAGCTCACTCTTTTATGTGGCAGTAATTGTATCTTGACTTGGGTTGCTGACCTTCCAGACGACAAGACCAATGTCTTAACTGATTGTGCTACCATGTGCCATAATTCAGAGTACTATACTCCCTTATCTTTATATTTATATGATTGAAATCATCCTATAATTAGAGATTCATCTTTCTCCAACTTTTCATTAATCAGCAATTGGTAAGAGATAGTAGACATATTACATTTCCAGATAACCTCCTGCAATCTGTCATAGAATTATTCAACCTTCAATACTACATCTATAATCAGAATAAGCAATTGTGTAAGACTGATTCTAATGAATAGCCACCAATTTTAGCAGGCATGTTTCTGTTATTTATGAGTTGTGGACAACCACTTAGCAATGTCATACTTATGTTTACTATTCCATACCTTAATATGGTCTCATATCATTAACAGTAACAACTTAATTTAAAGCATTTTTGCTCATCCAAGTTAACAGAAAAACATCCATTTTGATTCATTTCATTTCAGCTTTGCCAGTTTCAGATTATTCCTCTCCTCTCCCCTCCTGGCATCGTTACTGACCACAATATCTTTTTTACTGAGCATCAACATTTTGATCTCCAAACATGTTTAAATGTTACATAATGTTTTCTTGACAACAATATAGAATTGATTTCCCACTGCCTTTTGAATTTTTGGATTCCTTCTTGTATATGGATTGCCTTTCAGCACATCCACTGCAGATAATCTTCTTCTCTTCTGACTTTATCAGTGACCAACCATAACCCACCTTTATTACTCTGAAGATCATTAAAGCTATTGATCAGTCTGTCAAGGTTCTAAAAAGATATACAAAAGCCTTGACCATATTTAGCTCCTGGCTAATGAAAGTACTTTTCAGTTATGAGGAAATAGCTCCTTTGTTACCCCAGGAAATACTTCTTCATTTGTTTTCAACAATTTGGAAAGGGGTCCAACTATTGGAACTTTAAATCTGGTTCATAAGACCTCCTTTTGGTATCATTTGTAACTTTGAATGGTCACTAAGTGACCAATCATAAATCAAGGACTATCTGTATTGTGATTAATCTATAATTTTTTCTTACTGGGATTTATGGATCATTATTAAGAAAGACTTATGGAAGGCTGATTTTATACATGGCAATTGCAGCAAGATGGACAATGATGAATTTTGAAATGCCCAAATGAAGAATGAATGGTAAACACTACAAAATTAGCAAAAATGGCAAAACTGAATTGTTTGGTAAGGAATAAAACAAATAATTTTATAAAGATTGGAAATGTTTTGCTGAAAACAATGGTGATTTGTGGATTTGCTGATTGAAAACAGAGTCAAGTATGACTGAGAAGGATTCTCTGTAATTACATTTACAGAGATACAATTATATTACAGAAATACAAGGGGTAATAACTATTTGTAATTGCTACACAAAAGACTGGAAGTAACTTTATTATTTTCTTTTTTTTTCTTTAACTGCACTTTTTCTTTTATCTTTTTCTAACTTTTTATATATTTTCTTGTTCATCTTTTATCTATGGAAAATGTATCAATAAAAATACATATATTTAAAAAAAATAATCACCAAGTAACATAGAAATTTGCAATGATACAAGACAACTATGGATTTAGGTAGACCTTGATTTAAATCCCAATTGTGATTGGAAGTTTCGATGCTAAGAAGTGTGGACATTAAGTGGGTCATATCCAATTTTATACCTTTTTTGCCACAGTCATTAAGTGAATTATTATGGTCATTAAGTGAATCATTAGTTAAGTGAATCCAGCTTCCCTAATTCATTTTGCTTGTTGAAATGCTCCTGAGAAGCAAATGTCAATCCCATAGCCCTGAGATGCTGCAACCATCATATATATACAATATGCAAGTTGCCAAATGCCAGAATTTGGACTACATGACAACTGCCAACAGTTGTAAGTCTGGCCCTAAGTCACTTTTTCCAATGTCATGGTAAGTTTGAATGGGTTAGGGTTGTTAAACAAATGGTCATAAGTCAAGGACAGCCTGCATTTGGGTCTTTATCTTAAATTAAGACTCTTAACACCTTTGTTCATATATCAGTGATGCCACTTTCCTTTTTTCATTTTGAGCATAAAAATGTTTTTCCATTAAAGGTTGTTTAAATTACTGGTCTTATTTTAAAGACACGTTTTTAAAATGTTTTCCACAGTTTGCAATCACATTTCATATCCAGCTATGTTTTTAACACACACCCTAGAATTAATCCTATTTTCTTATGTCCAGCTTAATTTATTTTATATATTCAATAGGACAAAGAGGAATCAGAAAACACACATTATTCAGTCTGAATGTCTTAAATGCGAAGTTATATTATATATACATTCAGCCAATCTGTTGGTTTTGTATTTGTCATAACTGAATGGTTATGATTGGCTATTCCGTTACAAAAGCAAAACAAAGATCATATTCTTATTATTGTACAAAAAGATTGAGAAGTTTGGGATCAAAGCTGATAAATTCTCACAATTCCTAAGTAGGAAATTATACTGTAAAAAAATCCTCAAGCTGAAAACATGGATGGGAAGTATATGTATAATACTTATTTAGTATCCCTTTCAGTGAAGATATTTGTTCAGTAAAATTAATCTTGTTCTAAATATTCAAAGTATGAACTTACTTATGGGACTCTCAGAAAGAATAAAAGCCTCTTTGACCAAAATAGAAAATTCTTTATTATACCATATATAAATATGAACCATATATAATTATAATAAATCATAAAATGCTGCAGAGGGATGCATGTGTATTCAACTTGAACTGTGACACAGGTAGTCGTCCTCAACTTACAAGCAGAATAGGGAACAAGCATCCCAGAATAGGGAATACTTTGTTGTTTAATGGTGCAGTTGTTAAGTGAGGTAGCATATGTCTGCACCTAATTTTATAACCTTTTTTGACACGACTGTTAAGTGAATCATCTGCAATCATTAAGTGAGATATCACGTGACTACAATTTGCAATCTCCTCCTTGGTACCCTATTGACTTTGCTTGTGTTATCATGTTATAGTTATTGTGGCTGCAGGAATGCTGAGATGGTTATAATTGCGAGGACCAATTGTTAAGTTTCTTTTCTCAGCTCTGTTGTAACTCTGAATGATCACTAAATGAATGGTCATTAAGTGAGGATTACCTATACTAATAATTCATCATATTACTAAAGATATGATACTAAATCTTTATAACTCAGGCATGGAGGCCACGAAAACAGAAAAAGGAAGCTCTGAAACTGTCAATGTTTCATGTAGTCTTGGCAGTGGAACAGATTTCACTCACTGTTTCAGCTAGCAAAATTAGATCTGTGCTGCTGTGGACAGTTTCCAGTGACAGGAAGGTCACCTTTCTTGATGAGCAGTTTGCTGACCCACAGAACACAAACTGTCAACAGGCTGGGTGGGAATTAAACAAGTAACAGCATTGTACCTAGTTATATTACAGATATCTGCACAATTTCAGCTGATATTGAAATGATAATTGCGGTGTTAGTAACGGAGGGAGTCTTGGTAGCCAGATAGCATAATCTGAGCCTTATATTGTCAGATCCTATGGGGATTAGCAGATGAAGGATAACCCATTATTTCTAAGACTTTTACCATCCAATATCTAAACAAATAACAGTGAAACTTAAAAGCAACTCATTTTAAGAAATCACAAGATAATTTTAAAAACTCAGTGGAAATAAAAACTATTTAAGCCATAACAAAGCAATTAGAGACTAGAACTAAAAGACTAACATAGTTATGAAAATACAAAACATTTGCCCACTTGAAAATGGAACATCCCTGGCAATGTGCACAGCCCTTTGCGAAATTATTTGAGGTTGCAGTAAAAAAAGGCCTGTTTTCCACATGCAAGGGTACTTGAAGCAGACTGAGCAAGACTTCGAGGACCCCTGACAAACTATTCAGAATAAATACTATTTGCAAAAAATGTTCATCTTGGTCTGTGTTGCATCTGCAGTTTTCTGAAAAAGAGAAAAGATCTACTCCCTTTTTCGTGTTTTCCAATCAACTCTTTCTCCATGAATAGGTATGAAAATAGCATTTAAAAAAAAATCCACAAAAGTAGATGAGAACTGATAGAAAATTAAAAATGATTCAATTCACCAATGCCTACTCTCAGGCAGATTTTGATTCTGCCTGCCCAGTAAACATTACTAATGATTTGAATTATCTTCTTTTAATTTCCATTTACCATTGTATTTTGAAGTGGATACCATGGAAATCACTTACACTATGTGAACAATTTTTCAAATTGCTTTGATTATTTATTTATTTAAAACATTTATATAGTGGCCCATCTTCTTCTAACCAACTCTGGGTGACTCCCAGTCAAAAAATTATGTGAACATTATTAAATAATTAATCTTCTTTAATTTCTGAACTTCTTTTTTATGGTAGGCAGTGGTGACTAGCACAGAAATATTCTACCCATATATAGGCTGCTTAAGACAATATTTTTTAAAGAAATATGTAACTTTTTTATTTTGCAAATATTAATTCACGGCTTGAAACAATTAGCAATATAAAATAAGATTCACGCTATCATAATTTATTTAAACAGAAAGGTGCAGTAATAATTTTTTACCTTTTTTTAAACAGAATACGATCTAGAGGGGATATAAAACTCTTATTTGTGCTTTTTCAACATGATTGTGTAGCTAATAATAATCCCAGATGGCATAATTACAACTTACCCCACCTACTCTCTCAAAATGGGATGCATCTTTTCTGAAATCAGTCAATGCACTATTAAAATACCATGTGAAACTTATATCCAGGAGTGGGTCATGCTGAACTTGGCAGGGTAAAATTATACTTTCTCCTACAGTCACATCCATATTTGATGGTGCCAGTGTTATTCGAGTTGGTTCTGCAAAGAACATACAAAGTCAGTTCCAGTTCCTTGTGCTTAAGTGTTACATTCTTGATGCTTTTTAGAACAACTTTCTATTCCATTTAAGAATACACATGAGAAACTGAGTCAGCTCAAAGCTCTCTTTTAGACTTTCCAACTACATCTAGATTCCAGGAATATGAACAACAATAAAAATAAAGTAATCATGTTGTAATCATTTCATATTTGCAAAAACTGAACTTAAATATTTTTAGATTTTTTTAAAATGTAAACAATACACAGTTTGATTGTTTAGATCCAGTCTAATCCTTTAGAAGGAATCATGTAGAAAGATTCAGTGGGTCAGTATGCTACAGTGTGTTTTATGTTGTATGCACTGTTGTATGAATCAATTATACTTTGTAAATACTGGCTTTTTGGTTACCATAATATGTGATTACCAATGCAGCTTTTTCAACAAACCATGATTAAAATAAAATGCTTAGCCTGATAGACTAACCCAGGCCTCACAGTTTTTCCACAATGTGATAAATACAATTACATGATTATTCTGGCATTTACTTTCCCTCTGGAATCATATAAGGAGCAGTTGCAAAGGCCTACTTGCATTCATAAGCCTGGCAAATCTGATCAGAAAGGCATAGACAAATATGTGTATTTCAGGAGCTCATTGAAAAATCTAGAGAAAAAAAATTATAAAATCAAAACTGTACAAAATCTACTTTTGAAATAAGCATATTTTGTGCGATATTCAGGCATGATGAAGAGACAAATACAAAACCTGAGAACAAAAGAATGACAAGATGAAGAGTCCCTCCTTGCTAAAAATTATTAAGAAAGTCTATAAGGCCACCCAATTCATTCATGGTGACACTGGGAAACAGCAGCTTACCAAAGTAATACCTACCAGTATGTTCCTTCTTCCTTTTTATAATGGATATTTATGATTTTAATGCAGAAGATTCTTCAGGAATTGATGAGGATAAAAAAAAAAGAAGCCTCCCCTTTTC
>JANHZU010003914.1:93341-109165 GCA_032468055.1 Acrochordus granulatus
TACAAAATTTAAATATTTTTACATTTTACAAAAAAAATACAAAAAAAATGTATTTTTACATTTTTTAAATACATTTTTAAAATGTATTTTTACATTTTAAAATGTAAAAATACATTTTTACACTAAAAATGTAAAACATACATATAAAAGCAGTTTGATATATTAAACTTTTCCAAACTCCGGGATAGTATAAAGTAGCTAAACTCTTTAAAGTACCAACACTTTTATTATATATAGAAATAAAGACAATTATTGATTGATCATTTCTGTAAGCTGATCATCTCTTGTAGCCTGGGACAAAATGGTGTCCCAAATGACATGGACTTGTCATGTTCTGGATTATTACAAATTGGCTGTATTCTGATGTGTTTTCAAGAATTTGGCTATAGAAAATAATGGGTACTCAAACAAGTCTTTCTTGCTTGCTTTTTGGTCCAGATTCACAAGAGTAGGTTGTAGCCATGCTGATTATTGCCCATTATTCAACCATGAGAGGAAAGGGCCAGAGAGATGAGATGAGTTGAGGAAATTCAGAAATAGCTATCATCAGTTACTACCTGTCTTTTCTACAAATAAAAACAACAACATTAAGGCCAGCAACTAAAGCCTGCCTGCATTTGTATTTTAAGACATCAAGACAGGAAAAACAAAACAGCTGTACATATTGTTATGTGTAAGAGCATATAAATGTAAATTGAATAAAAATTGAAACACATATTCTTAGCTTTATCTTGAAGCGCCAACAGGATTGAAAAACCAGTGTGCATTTTCAATAAGTACATTGTGAATCACATCCATATGGTACAAGCGAATGCAGTATATACAGACACCCAAGAAAACACACACAAAAAATAACCAAACCATCAGAATGATGTCTGAATTTAAATATAGTATGCACTCTGAAAGTATGCACAAGAGTCAAGCCTAGACCAAACAATCAATAGTACAGATAAATCAATTTGAAATTAGTACATTTCCTAGCTCAGCTTAGATGTTCATATAAACTCTGTGTCCTGTTGATGTTGTGTTTTCCAGGTGCCTTAAAAAATAAAATCTCATCTTGAAAACTCAGGATACAAGATCATGCATATCTAAACTATGGAAGACTTTGAAGACTTTTTTCACTATATTGCCAAGTCATACCTGAAAACACAGCAGTGCACATATACCTGCTTTCCTCCTGTTTTAAATAGACTTACTTTTATTTGCAGATTACTTCATAACATAGGTGGCAACAGGCTAGGTATAGATCCATTTTATCCTTAACATGGAGAAGAGGCAGGTGAAAGGCATAATAGCATGATTCTATTTTTTTAAATATAGACAAAACATGGAAAGCTGAGATTCTGAAATTCTTTCCAAGCCTTAACAGCAGTTGTTTTAGAAGTTGTTTTTTCTTCTTAACCAAGAAGCAGTTGTTTTTTCTTCTTGACCAAGAAGAAAAACACTTGACGAGTAGGCAACATCTCAAGCCACCACTTGGGACACTGGGGAATTTCTTTCTGGATTATTTTTTCTCCACAAACCCCACATCTGGCCTATTTTCAAACATGATCTTTCTTTTGCTAACTTCTTCCATCACACTGTTGCTTTCATTCTGTTCACTTTTTGAGAACTGTCCTACTAATGGAAAGATTTCTTAACACTTCTGCATAATTTCTTTCCAATGTTCAAATCAAATCTTTGTTATAGTCAAAGATCAGCATGAGGAGGGTGGGGTACAGTCAATTAAAAAGCACAGAAAATACATCAGATTTTTAAAAATAATTATTATAAAACACTAAAAATGTAAAACATACATATAAAAGTCTAAAAGGAATACAAATAGAAGGGTAGGAGCTTTAAATGGGTGTAAGGGCAAAAAAAGTGACTATATGGAAGACCAAATATCAGTACATAGCACTTTAGAATGACAAACTAGATGCTCATTAAGACTGGTTTATGGCACAAGTCATCAATTTTGAGCACTGATGTGCAGATTGTGGCAACTTTATATGTTATAGCAGGGTTAATATCTGAAAGCAGCAGGAATGTATGCAGGGTCCTGTGCACCCTGGTATTTATGCAGTAATGGTGAGATGAGGTTAGTATGAATGTCTCTGTGATACAGGCACTGGAGGAGTGCATGCTCTGTTGTTTCTTTGTGTCACTGTCTCTCCTGGTAGGGAATTTTCCTATAACAGACAGCTTGGGGAGGGCATGGTATTATGCCGGAGTAAAGGCCCTCCAGTGGATAGGCTCTTCAAGATTAGTTAAATATGCATAGGGGAGGCAGAATACCTATTGGAGTCACTGGTGATACAATTTAAGAACCTAGATCCAATTGGTACTCTTTGTCCACTATACCCTGTTTAATCAATGCTTTGGTTTGATCATGTCCCATCTGAAAAGATCTGGAGAAAAGCCCACAGATGAGATTTTAGTTGCCACATGCCTTTTTTTCTATGTGGACTGAAAATCAGCCCTCAAAGAGTCAAGAGGAAAAATGACAGTTTGAGACAATGAACACCACATTTTAGCCTCTACTTTCATGAGGCCTGTTTAAACTATCACGGTGGCATTAGACACATTTTGTGACATGAAGAGCCAAGCTTAGACATTTGGACTGAACAGACTCTAATTCTCCAGGGGCTCAGCAGGGTTCCATAAATAAGGTGTGTTACTGGCTTGATTTTTAATAATTTCAGTGCAGAAGCTATATAGAGGCCATATCTTATCTTCTGGAATTTAAGAATGGCTGGTGAGCTCCTCTGTGGATTTTCACAATGCAATCTCCATTGGATTTTCTACTGTTGCAGAATGGAGAACTGCTCCAACGTCTTTGAAACGAGAGATCTGCTCAATCTGGTGGTCCTCTATCCCTCAGGAGTTTCAGGTCTTTGGTAAAATGCTATTATTTGGGTTTTTGATAATTACCAGCTAGTCTTCCTTGCAATATTGTGTCAGTACTGGCAATGACTGAATTGGATCACCACTGCATGGCACATAATGTGAATGGGGGAGGGGCTTTTATACAGCACATAATGTATGGAGACTAAAATCCATAGGTCCCCTTCTGTTCTTTCATGCTTTGCCTCTATTTCTGTCCTAATTGGGAATGAATGAAATCCATTTAATAGATTGTCAGCAGTCCATGTTTTCTGGAGCAATATGTTGTCATGGCAGGACAGGAAATCAGAAAAACAAAAGTTCTCTGGTGAAACCACTCATTAATGAATGCAAACACTCATGTCTCCGGAGTATGTTGGAATATAAAAAAAGAATCAGTCTCCAGAATGTTCAGTTTTTTATTCTGAGCTTTTGGGTCCATCCTTGGGTTCATCAGAGTAGTTAAAAACCCAAAGAACTTACACGCAAGTTATCTGCTGCTCTCCACTACAGCCCTTACATCTGTGTTCCACTGCTTTAATTCTCCTTCTTCCTCCCCCACACCCTTTTCCCTTTGTGCACATGTGCTTGATTACTGCTGTGCTTTTACTGACCATGGGATGAGTACCTGATAAGCTGATGGCAGGTCTAAACACCAATTTACTGATAAAAACCCTGTTTCCCACATCTCAAGACTTCCCTGGCTATTCCCCCCCTGGCTGACCTCAGATGGCTATCCTTTTAAAATCAAATGTGTGATTGTATTTGTGGCTATGAGTTCCACTAGTGACATTGGGTTTCCCCTCTGAACTGCCCACTCATATTCTTTTAATCGTTGACTTAACCTGTGCCTCATCTGGGTGATGTAATCTTGGAGGCAGCTCATGCATAGACCATGATTTCATCTGTTTCTCTTTTGATTTAACATACAGGGTCCTAGTAATAAATGATCATGGGTAGCCATTTGCCCTAAATTGCTCCTGTAGTCGGTGAGTCTTCGCAATCCTCGCCACATGAGTGCTGCAGTGTGTGTGCACTCTTGCAAACGATGTCCTGACATAAGTCCTTTTGTATGCCAGGGGATGATTGCTGTTAAAGTCTAGGATTTTGTGGGTGTCTGTTTCCTTTCTATACACTGTTGTTTCATATAGTCCCTCTGAATTTCTGCAAACCAGTACATCCAAGAATAATTGCTGCTTGTAAACTGATATCAGGGAAAATGGAATTAAGTACCCCACAAAATGTGCACAAAGCTTCCTTTTTAATTATGACAAAGGTATCATCCACATACTACTGCCAGAACATGGGTTGATATATCTTAAAGATCCAGTTTTCTAGCTCCACTACACTAGAACTCAGGGATCCCATTGATGTGCCTTTAATCATAAACATGATTTTTAAAGATGAACAAGGTCCACTGACAATACTGTAGGAGTTCTAAAAATATCGGTTCCATTAAGGCGGTTATGGTTATCATCAGAAAATTCCTCTAGTCTTTCTGCCAGCAGCTCCTGGCCAGCCCTGAGGGAATCAACATAAGCAATGAGACATCAAAATGACACCATTACCTCATCCAGTGTCATTCATTGGTGGTGTCTGTCAGGAAGTATGTTGCTGATGTAACAGTTGTTTGCAACTTCCTTTTAAGGAAGCCTAATTTTTGTGCTATAAATTGGCAAAGTTGTACATTGGGCTCCCTCATAGGGTACAATAGGGCATAGGGGCACCTCTTTCTTATGCACTTTTGGCAGACATTAGAATCTCATCAGTTGTGTATCTGTGGGGTGCACCATATGGCATTCTTCTCTTATTATATCCTGCTCTCTGAGCTGGTGTAAAAAGACCTTAAATTTTGTGAGCATAGACCTTATCATTGTAGCACTTGCTGGTTTATATGCCTTAGGGTCCGTCAATAAGGAGAATACTTTATCTTCATAATCCCGACAAGTCATCTCCATGTTCGCATGCACTTTATCTGCTTGAAAAATAATGAAAAAATAATCCAGCTTAAGGCTTTGCAGTGCTTGTTTTTCATACCAATTGAGTGTATTTATCAGTCTACATGTAGAAAACATTGTGGATACCCTTTGTCTAATGATGTGCATCTTTTCATCTGCCAGTGTCCACCAGTGCCATCTCTAAAACCATCACAAAATCTCCAGATAATCTGTGTTTTAAATTTAGCCTCATGGCTCAATAATTCCATTTCTTCTTGATTCAAACATATGCCAGATAAATTGTGCACTACCCCCAATATGCTGCCTCTAGTGAGTTTCAGCTTTTGTACCTTGGCTTGCAGTTGTTCCTTCCCTCTAACTTGTCTCTCTTTAACCATTACACTTTCTGCCTTGCATACTTCCATATTCTCCTTACATTTTCATAGGCATACATGGTAGTCATTAATCATTTAGAAAATGATGCCACCAACCATATGCCTATTTTGGTGTTGATAGGGGGTTGATAACTTATGTTCTTAGGTGTGATGTTCTTCTGAACATAATGGTGTAAAAAAAGCAGCTGTTCATATGTTGCTGCCTCCTGTGTCACAGAGTTTCCTTCTGTGTACATGCTGTTCAAAGTGCCAAGCACCCATTCCTTTCATTATTGAATGCAAATACTCTTGTCCTAGGAATATGTTGAAATACAAAAGAAGAATCAGTCTCTGGAGCATTCGTTTTTTTATTCTGAGCTTTCAGGTCCATCCTTGGGCACATCGTCATAGCGGTTAAAACCTCAAACAACTCACACACAGGTAATCTGCTTCTTTACATCACAGCTCCTATACTTGTGCGCTGTTGCTTTAATTCTCCTTCTTCCCTCCACCCCTTTTCCCTTTGTGCTTTAACTGATCATGGAGCACTTGATAAGCTGAAAGCAGATCTGAACACTGATTTACTGATAAAGAGCCTGTTCCTTGATGACCTCCTGGGTATTTCCTCCCCACCTGACCTTGGATGGCTGTCTTTTTAAAAAATAAAATATGTGATTGTATTTGTGGCTATGGGCTGCCACTAATGACATTGGGTGCTCCCTTTGCACTGCCTACTCATGTTTCTTTAATTGTTGTCCTAACCTATGCCCAGTTTGGCCAATGTAATCTTGGGGGCGGTTTGCACACAGTAGAACAGCATACAGATTGGTAGCACACAGGTTGGTAGACAACCCCATCCATTTCTTTTAAATTCAGGTGGTCCTTGCCCTTCATAAGCTGGCCATGTAAGGTAGATTCAACCACTCAATCAGATTCTAAGTTAGAAAAGTGACCTTATATTGGTCACTTGGATGACCAACATAGGCACTATGCACCTAGGACTGGGTAGGTATTTTTTGCAATAGTTGTAGTTTCATACTACTTGACAGAAGGCCACCTGAAGAGATTGGAAGCATTTGAAATATGGATTTACAGGAGGCTGTTATGTATAAACTGGGTTGACAAGATCAGAAATGAGGTGATAAGCCGCCTGGGAAAGCCAAGAGAAATCATCAAAACAATTTAAAAAAATGAAAGTTAGAATATTTTGGACATGTGATGCGACACCCAGAAAAATACGACATACTCCATTTAATCCTCCAGGGAAAGATTGAAGGCAAATGAGGCCCAGGCAGAAGAAGAACATCATGGCTTCAAAATTTAAAGAACTGGTTTGGCCAAAATTCAGCAGCACTTTTTTGTGTGGCTGTAGATAAAAATAGGATCACCAACATGACTGCCAATGTCTGATAACGGATATGGCACAACAAGATTACTTGCTGGCAGAGATTAATGCATCTCCCTCTGTGGGGGAGGGAAGGTGAGGCACCATCAGGTTCATGTGCTTCTTTATGCATTGAAAGAATTCATGCAGCATGGGTGGTGAAATGTGGATCACTGGAAAGCAGGGATCCCAACACTTTAGTTCAGGTAGCATCCTTTGGCTTGTCCAGTGAAGGGAGAGGTGAGGGAGTTGTTTCTCCTAAGAGACAGGTTCCTGAAGGGAGACCCTTCAGATATGGAAACCGATAAGGATATATCTCCAACTGTGTTTCTGTAGTGTTGGAGTGATGTTTGTTTTGTTTACAAGGCAGTTTCTTTTGGATATCAGCTGCTTGAGGTTCAATGGATTCCTTGAATCTTGATATGGAGCTCTCAGATGAGTTACTGTCAGTGTCACTTTCACTGTTATTGATGAAGAAGTCAAAAGTAATATGTAGCTTTCTGCATGTCCAAGTTAGAGGAGAGGCAGTAGTGTGAGATGGTTTAGAAGATGAGCAGCTCAATGAGGCAAATGTATTAAGTTGGTGCTGAACTCCCCTAATCTTACCAGCACTGGAAGAGTATGCCATAATTGTTTTAATGTCTGCTAGCTTTTGTCTCAGGTTAATGATTTCTGTGTTTATAGATTTAACTTCCTTCCCTGCGGCATTGCTTGGCATGCTAGAATATTTGTTATGTTTGAAATAAGTTTTTATGGTTATCTGCAGGGTCATGATTATTTATTAGCCTTCCAGTGATGCAGTCATGAACTAGCTTGTCCTTAAAAATTCTGTTTAGATGTGATGAATCTGCCACAGGAATTTGCTGATTTGTGGTAGTCTGGTGGGAAGAGATAGCTTAGTGAAACTCAAAAATACACATTTTTCTTAAACTGGGTAAGTGGTGAAAAACTTCCAAACCAACTTTTCTTCTCTGGTATTTCAGGAGATGAGATAGAAATGTCACAATAAACTTGCGGTTGTTCCATCAATGGGCATCCTGATGAATATCTAGGAGTTGTTTTTTTCCAGTATAATAGAGGGGTGGTTGGCTATATCAACTGCTTCCAGATACCTTGTTGATGTCATAAGACAGGCTGCTGGAATGCCAATGTGGCCAGCTTCTGCTACAATTTTAAATCAAATTTCCACAGGGGATTTGCAGATCAAGAGCTCTTTGGCAATGTCATTTAGCTGTTGCAGTATAAAGATTAGAGTTTCTGCAGACAAAAGGCAGAACCCAATGACAAGTTGAGTGATGTACTTGTGGGAGATGCAGGGCACTTGTTCCAGGAGGTTATCTCCCTACTCTATGACACCATTTGGGCTGAATCTTTGGAGGGTCAGGGAGAAATCCTGTCTTGTTACTGGATTCTGTGTTGTCATAGAGGGGAGCAGTCTTAAAACCGTAGATTTGTTATTCACATTTTTGTTGTCTTTGCAGTAGGAAGAGTCAGTTCTCATGTTTCTCTGATTTATTAGATTTATGGGCCCAGTATCATTATTGGGAATGGTCCAAGTTCTTTTCTTGCCTCTGGATGGCATTTTTAGGCCAGAGGACTGAGCCAGAGAAATGAAAGCTTATTTCAAGAGCTGTTACTTTGTTGTCATCTTGGCTCCTTCTCCCATTTCCAGTGTTCTTTCCAATGAGAATAAGAAGCTGAACAACTACCTGAAAAACAGAGGGAAGAAGGAGACCTCTCTCCCCCTCTGCCTTCTTTTTATCCACTCATTTAGTCTACTTACAAATATTGATGTTATATTAAAATCAAAAAGTCAATTTAAAAATCAGTAATATAAACATTTATTTCTACACCAAGACATGTATTTGACTTTTGGTTCTCTTGAAAAAAGGAGCAATTTTTCAAACATTTTAAAGAACATTGGGTATATTCTGATATTATGTGCTATGAAAATCTAGTTTATGCTTTGGTACATGCTACTCTATCCAATACTAATTTAAAAGCTTTTTCTTCTGCTTAGAGCTTTTCCATGTGGTTTGCACTTGCTGTTGCTTCCTTTCTTAGGTGTACTATGACTGTAAAATGAAATCAGCCTGACCAGCCTGTATTTTTCTAAATAGCTGAGCAAAATTAGATAAAGTGGTAACAGTGCTATTGCCCTTTTCATGCCTGCACAGATAAAATGGAACCTAAAAATTCTTACTTAGCATTTAAAATAATAGGTATGTAGGGCTGAGAGGCACAGTGAATTTCTTTTCTCTCTTGAAACTTATATTTTTTATTCTATCATTTCTTTATACCTGTCTCATTTTTTAAAATCAGAATTGGAAATAGAAAATTGGCTGGGTCAAAGTCTATATGTAGGTAGTGCAAGAATGGAGAAGAATTCAGTTGTCTTCTTGTAAAAGACTCCTGTCTCACAATTTTAAATTTGAATGGAGCAGACACAAGATCTCTCACCCCGTCCTGTCCAGCTGCCAGCTTGGTTTAAATGCCTATTGCACATATTTATAAGAATCATATGGGCTCAACCTGGAGAATAGTATCAGATATTGCTCATTTGGAAGAAGGTAACTCTAAAAAATGCTCACTTTGTAATTGCCATGTTAATTGTGGGGCCCTTTGATTCCTAGAAGAGAAAGCATGTTGCTTTTAGATACTAAAACCTTTGTCTATTTATTATTTAGTGATAAAATAACATGCCTGTGTGCAGATATGCTGGTATATAAACAGTTTTTAAATAGAAGCATCATAAAAGTTCAGACTGCATGGAATTAAAACTGCTTGTAATAATAACAAACAGGCTATGCAGGTTATAAAAAACAAAATTTATTTTCAGATTGGAAGTAGCTGGTAACTCAAAAATAGATCAAAAATCTCTCTCTCTCTCTAATATTTAGCTCACTAAATGACATGTTACCCATAATTCTTTCACCTTAACTAGAGTTAATCAGGAAGAGGAATAAACTTTAACTTTGGTGCAGTTCACAGAGAACTCAGGCGAATAAACAGGTGTTATTCCTTTGTCAAATCAGGGCATACTGTATTACAAAGCGTTTCAATACCATAGTAAGAAACATCTTACTGAACCAATGAACTAATATTAGTCTTATAAAACTTGTTCTTGGCAGTTCAGTGTTTTTATGGATCAATCTGCTTATGATGTTCTGTAAAATTTTCCCAGGGAATGATGTCAAACAAACTGATCTGTAATTCCCCAACTCTTGCTTTTTCCCTTTCTGAAGACAGGAATGTTTGCTGTTCTTCAGGAACCTGGCATTTCAACAACTCTCTAAAATGTGTCAAATATCTACTATAGCAAATGTCAATAAAAATATTTTAGAACATATACATTTCATTCATTCATTCCTTCATTCATTCATAATTTCTGGTGCCCTAAAATGTGCTTGAATAGAAAGATGAGATGCAAACATTTGGGAAAGGCACAATTATATTCATTAAGAAAATGGACAGCTCTATCTGATTCCACTTTCTTTTTGGGAGCCATTCTTAAAGCACTAACATAAAATTATGCAGTTGCCAGAAAATTAATTTAAAAACTGAATTTTATTATAAATGTATTTATTTACATACCTGCCCAACTTAATCAAGGTGACTTTGGGTAATGTACAAAAAAATGCAATGAAAAAAATGCAATTCAAATACCTACAAACAATAATGAAACAATCAGTGATCGATCACATTGAGCATAATGGCTCCAAGCATGCACAGAAAAAAATTGCTTCTCCTGGCTCTTCTGATCTTTATTTTTAAATTGTCTAAAATTCATTTCAAGGAGCCAAAAGAATGTACAAACCAGCTCCATTCCTTCTTCATATTTGTGGCTTGGGAGAAAAACATTTTTCTGAACTGTTTTAAATCCTCTGACTTGGAGAAGTGGAGATACCGGTATACCTCTGATGAGCTCAGTATGAAATACGTTAACTTTTTCTTCGCAATAGCTTGAATCCAAATATCAACCTAATGGAAAACATTGTTGCAATACTTAGCATCTGCTCTGAATGGAGAAATGAACAGGGAAGGACACATTGTGCTTTTTTGTATTGTAACACTGTGAACGTGGGCTGTGAGCTCGACTTTGTGGTTTTATATTTTATCTGTTTTTATGGATATTTTGGTTTATACACTGCCCAGAGTCATTGGAATGGGCGGCTATAGCAAATTCAAACAAAAAAATTTGAAAGATTGTGAAATAAATTAAAAATCTTGTTTGCTAAATCTAACAGGGAATCAAACTGAAAGTCAAGGGGATAGTATATTAAAGAAAATCTGTGATCCTATAAAACACTGCCAAAGGCAAGAGACTTAAGCCCTTCTAATCACCCACATATTGCAATTCCAGAGTTAAAAATGGCAGATGGTGACAACCCAGTATTTTGTTGACAGTGTTCAATTAGCCAACAGTTGTCAACTTAGCATAAACATAAAATTTGGAGAAGCTGACTTCCTCTATGACCTTTGTTAATCCTTCTTGACATTTGCTTTATTTTCTTGACTATTTGTTCATATATCAGAAAGAGGAAAGAAGAAAGTTAAGAATAAAGTGAAGCAATAGGCTCTTAAAAATTAAAGGTGAGTTTTATGAAGAAACACTGAAAAAATGAGAAGCCATACAGTATTGCTGTGATGGGGAATAGTCTATCATCCAGAACAGGGGCTTCACACTCCAAGCTTCAGATAATTCATCTCAAAGGAAGGAATTAGAATACATCTATCAAAATATTTTATCCCACTCTGAATTTACATCACTTTTAGTTTAGTAGCTAATCCTAGGTTAATCTATTTCATTCATGTTAGATACATTTGGAAGATTTAGGTCAAATTTGAAGACTGTATTTTCAAGAAACAATTTATCTATAGTTGATTTGATATAATTTATCAGTTGTTTTAGTTGTTTTTGATATAATTTATCAAAAACAATGAAAAAATAACTATTTTTGACAAGAGGATATTTGAACCCATCTGTGCATGAAAACAATGTGGAGTCAATTTTTATTGGGTATTGCTGTGTATTACTCCTCTGCTGAAAAATCTAGCTGCATAAGTTATATAACTTATGCTATCATCCCATGAATATGGAACATATCTCAGTGAGACTAATTTCAGATAAATGTTCTTAGGACTGTGCATTAGAATCTGCAATAATGCTATTGCAGATGTTTTTATGAACATGGGATGGAAGCTTGGCTTGATTTTTTAGTTCTTAAGATTGTTTTTTCTTGTCTGAATTGCTCAGTCTGCAGAAACTGAGACATTTTTAAACATGACTGATAAGGCAGAACCAAAAAAGAAAGTGTTTATTATTCTTTCTTCTCTGGTAAAAACATTCCTGAAAAACATGAGTGTAGATTTTCACAAGAAATGGAGAGACACATGAAGGATTCCTTACATTTTTTTCCAAAAAGGGTTTTGAAGGAGGACCAGGAATAATAAATTAAATTATAAGCTACCAAAGTAAATGTTTCTATAACCACCCAGACTTACTTGCTTGAGATGGGCAGCTATAGAAATTGAATAAATAAATATAGTTTAAATAATTTTAATTTCAGTGAAGAGCTTGATCTAAAAGGCATGTCTTTACAAATTTTCTAAAGGCTCAGGTTGGGGGAGCATGTACAGAGTACATTCCATAGTCAGGGATCAATGTGTCAAGAAGATCTCCCCTGCAGACATCAACCTTGGACTGTAGAGGTTTCTTCAAAAGGGTCTGTTGGTTAAGCCTCATACAGCTTGGCAAGATTAAGGAAGCAAGAATTATATAGGCTGTAATAAAGTGTCCTTGATGCTTCTCTTGGGATAAATTCCAATTCCCATTTGCATTTAGTTCATTAAGACAGGGTCTATTTAGTTGATCTGAAATATTTCTTCCTAGATGTTTTGCCACCTGGACTCAAATGTCATTTATAAAATAAGCTGCTAATGGATTTTCCTTCTATTGCTTGATTATTTGTGTCTGATCTCTCTTTCATTTTTTCCTTAGCCTCCTCACAGTTTCTCACATCATCCTGAAAAAGTTAGTAATAATAAAGATTTTCCCTTAGAGACATTTAATCTTTAAAAATCAATTATCAAGACTTCAAATTGTGCCTGATGAGCAATTGGCAATCAGTTATATATTTTTCTATAAAGGTATCTTATATCTGTAACTTGAACTGTTTTTCAAGGGAAAACCCATGGAGAGGACTTGCAACAGACAACATTAGATCTAATCCAAGTGTGAATAATTAGCACCAATGGTGACTAGTTCAGGAAAAAAAATCATACGAGTTCACTGTGTAATTAATCAAAGGTGTGCCACACCACAGCTACCATCTATGGCTCCAGTGGTAGATAAGAAGGAAGCTGATGTGCAAACTTGCTCTTTCATGGGGAATATCATCCTATTGAAAACAGGCTGAAATGCAATCCCCAAATCCAGTTTCCCATAACTAAAATAATTTTCTATCTTTTCTGAATTCAATTTCAACTTGTATTCTTGTATGCAGCCTTTTATCACACTCAGCAGCATTGAAGAGTTAATTCCTTAGAGTTGAATAGTAAGGAGCAAAAGAACTCAAATCTCCAGATGGTCCTCATCAGTATGGGGGAGAAGATGGAACCCAATGTGATTGGCTTACGTGTTTAACACAAAATAGGATGATACTGTACCACCTCCTTCACAGCACCATATTTTGCTCATATCCCCATAATAAGAGGCCCCAGGTAAAAACCGTGCAACAAAGTCTAGAAGAGTAACAGAGTAGAATCATAGAAAGAATTAACTGGAAGGAGCCATTTAGGCCATGATACTCAAGCTGCTGTCTAGTGAAGAATTCAAATTAAAGCATCCAAGGCAACAGGCTGTCCAGTTTCTACTTGATTTTGAGGATGGCTTTTTGTAGCATTTAAATGAAATTTTTCTTTCTATAATTTAAATCCATCCTTCCATTTCACGTACTTCAGGATGAAAGCAAAAAGGACTTAACCTTCTTCCTAAAGATGAATCTTATACTCTTTCATGTATTTGAATAACACAGATCATCCTCATCTTCCAACCACAATTGGGACCAGAATTTCTGTTGCTAAACAAGACAGTTGTTAAATGTGTTGTGCCAAATTTCATGGCATTTTTGCCATGGCTGTTAAGTGAATTATTACAGTTGTTAATAAATCACATGATCATTCAGCTTTCTCCATTAATTTGTTTGTCAGAAGCTTGTGGGGGAAGTTACAAATGGCAATCACCTGACTCTGGGATGCTGCAACCAATGTAAATATATGCTGATTGTCAAGCACCTTAATTTTGATAATGTGACCACGGGGATGCTGCAATAGGCATAAGTGTGAAGACTGGTAATAAATCACTATTTTCACTGTTGTAACTACAAAAGGTTGTTCAATAAATGGTGGTGGATTTCCTGTAGTAACTTTTTTTTAAGGCTAAACATACCCATTCATTCAAAAGCTTTCCACAAGACTTAGTTTCTAATCCCCTGATCATCTTCATTTCCTTTCTTTAAACTGTTCCAATTTTTCTAAATCTTCTTATAGTTGCCAGAATTGGATATAATACTTTGGAATGTGGTCTGATCAAAACAGAATTAAATAGAATGATTACTTACCATGATTTAGAATTCACACTTCTATCGATATGTCTATATTTGGAATGCCTTTTTTGTAGTGCCATCACATGCTGACGCATTTCAACCTGAAATCAAGTACGATTCCAAGTTTTTTTTAGATAGATATAGTATCCATCCTATATCTATATATCTAGTACTTGTTTCGAAAGTGAAAATAGTTTCTTGTCCAAATAACTTTGAATTTAGGAAAACATTTCAAAATGATCTTGTCAGATTAAATAACAGAACATTTAACAGAGACAAATGCACAGGTATGAAATGGCTTGATGAAATTTGTGAAAAAAAATACTGAACTGAATGATCACTCACATGACCTACTTATGAAAAAGGTAAATTAAAATGTTGGTTCTTCAATAGAAATATAGTTTTTAAAATTAAGGGAAAAAGTACTTCCACTAATTGATGCATTTATTATTAGCTTCATCTGCCACAGAATTCTACTTATAATTACTTTAACAATATTAAAATCCACTTTTTATAGTCCAAGATATGTGTTCAAATGCAATCAGCTTTAATTCTCTTTACCATCAAGAATTGAGTACTACCTAAGAAGTCCTACTGATCACACTACTTTTGTTTCCTTGACTAAGTCCTCTATCAAATCAAGCATAATTGATCTCCTTTTGCTTTCTCTACCTCTGAAAACAAAAACTGTCACCAAGACAGGTCACAGATTTCCTGAAAGGATCCTGCTGGCAGTTTGTTCTTTAATGTTGAGGTTCCCCACCATTACTGCATTACTTCTCCTTTTAAAATGTTAGATATTAATTGACATAAAGGTATATTAAATGTGATAAACCTTTTTTTTCTGTCCTGGTGATTTCCATCAATTTTATCTCTCTCTCAAGCCATAAATCTCCATTTTTCTTCCATCTGGAAGTATTTTCAATTCTTTTGAATCATCACTTGGCATAGCTCATTCCCCTCCGCAGAAAGAATATTCAATGTCTAAGGGCATTAAGATCAATTTATGTAACAACAATTCTAAATATTCTTTTCTATCTTTCTTGATATCTTGGTTCATTTTATTTTGATTGAACACATATTTCTGCTGAACATTCCACAAATGATGTTCCAGTCTAAACAGTTACAGGTTAATTTATAACAACTATACAGTATATGGGTAGTTCAATTTCTCCCTTCCAACATTCATTATATTACATTTGTCAGCATTGATTCTAAACTGTCATAGAACTGCCAGGTTGCTTGGCTTTATTAGGTCCTTTGGCACTACATCACATTTCTGGAATAATTTGTATTGTCTACTGATTTGCTAGTAAACAAGGGGGGATGAGAACAGTAACAACCAGTTGTTAAGCATCAGCAATGCATTCTTCCCCTTGTGTGCCTGCTTCACTCTAAGAATACTGTTTGTGATGTCACTAAGTCACATATAACATTGGTGCTTTCTGATTTCAAAGATTCCATCTCTTCACCTCACTCCTTGGACATTTTGCAATTTCCTCTGTACATATATAATCTGGGGGGATGTGTTTATGAGTGCACCTAAACATGCATATATACAAAAGTAAAAAAAAAATATAATCTGGCAGTCTTAAATAAAGTAAGTCACTTCCTTTCTCCCCCTCTTTAAAAAGTTTGCATCTCATTTCATATT
>JANHZU010003915.1:0-12779 GCA_032468055.1 Acrochordus granulatus
ATTTGGGAATTAAGAATATTCAAAGGCATGCCTCAGAGAGCGAACTTCAGGAGAGTTTTGCTGCTGCCTTCATGTCCTGCGGGTGGACACCTCAGATCCATTAGCTGGCCTCTGTGGGAAACTAGATGCTGAATCAGACAAGCCTTTGGTCTGATCCAGCGGGAGATTTCTTATCTGGAGGCTTTCTTCAGCATGCTGTTACTGTTGCAGAGTTTCTGAAGAACAGACAGATGGAGGCTAACATTTTCTTTCTCTTCTAACAAAATAAAGAATTGATTAATAAAGCAAGAGACAAATCTCAGTGTATTTCTGGATCAACATAGGTCTAATATGTTGTTTTCCTCAGCCAAATGTCTTTTGTTTTCTTCTTTGATTCCTTTGGTAAAAAAACAAAGCATAATATTTTGATTCTGATTTATGCTAGAGTTCTTCTATCTTCCCAAAAGAATGAAGAAAAACAGATTTGGAATTCACTTATCGAGCCTCCCTCCCCACCTCCTTCAACATATCTCCTTGCTTCATTCTGAATATACTTAAGTTTCCATACAAAAGCACATTACATAGATATTTACAAGGAATGTTTGACTAGTGAATGATGAAGAGATCTGTTTATCCCACTTTATTCTTATTGATGTTGGCAGTTTATAGTCAATTGCTGTTTATGACTTTGGTGCACTGTACGCCATTGCCTACATAAGTTCAGTTGTTATGCTTGGTTGTGTTGTAAGCACATGGCTGGACAGTCATTTGTGTACTAAATTTATTGGATGGAATCAGTCCGTGTTAATATGCTGAGTACTACATACATTTGAAAGAATCAGAAGACTGGAATTTAGGACTGAAAACCTGTGGGACTGGTCCTTTTCCAGCATGGAATTGTTGGAATTGAAATGCTCTTAAGCATCTAGAAGAACTTAAGCAATCTACTACAACTGATACTTTGGACAAAATCAACTCTTAAATAAACTTTTTTGTACACTCTTGCTGTTTGCTGTTACAGTAGTACTGAGAAGCCTCCTTGACACACATGAAATTGTCACTAGGCTTATTTCATTGCTGTCACCTTAAACCTGTTAGCAGTATATACAGATAAATACAAATATCCAAGGTGAGAACAAAACATCCAGCAATAAGAATTTAGACATTAGAACAACCAATATCTATATACTACTACTCAAACTATTGTGTCTGGAATCTTTAATTGGGTGAAACGGTGCATCACAGGGCAAAAGGTTTTGAACCAAGGTACCGCAAATGGTCTGCTTTACAGAATGGATTCAAAATCCAGGATTCCTATGGGACTGAAATTAGACAAATTTGTGGTTGTTTCACTGCTGCCACACTGGATACTAACTGGGAAGGTACATAGTCCCATCCTTGGGAGAGCTCCACATGAAGGTGTATGGTGGTCTGTTGTCATCTTCCTCAGAGTACAATTTGCGTTGTCCCCACTATGGGCACTGGCACAGTCAAAATATTTTTAATTCTTCAGGTGTCTAAACTCAGTTGGATCTACTTCTAAGTATACGCAACCTAAAATTCACTTTGCTTCTAGTGCCCCGAGATCATGTGCTGAAACAGAGCTTCCTCTTGCCAGCACCACTACCATGAGGTAGATGGCAATCAAACAGCAAGCGTGCGATGTCTTGGGTTGGAACTGCTTCCTCATGGAGATTATCCAGAACAAAGTCACGAAAGTGGCATGAAAATTTACAGCTTGCTGCCAAAGCACAGCACAGCTAAGCCCTTGTATCCACTGAAATTCAGATTTGTATTCATGCTAAATCACTTGTGAAAATAAATTCTCAATACATACATACATACATACTGTACATGTTTTAAACTCTCATTTTAAAAAGATTCCGCTGGATATGCAATAGCCAAAAAATGTTCTGGAGAGCATGAAAATACAAAGCTCAAATATGCTCTGGCATTGCACATACTGTATATTGAAATTATAGCCTTCTAGGTTATAAAATGAAAGGTGTTTTAAGATGCTGATTGGAGGCCCAAGGCAAATATAAATAGTGAACATGTTGTATATTTTGTTGTTTTCCAATGGTTTTATGTGCTAAGAACCCATATACTTTCCTCATAAATGCTTCATCAATCTGATCCAGATTTCCCAATATTTCATGAGGTGGAAGAGAAAGTAATGCTCTCATTTTTTTCTGTTTTTCTTTCATTCTGCACATGCAGTTCTGGTGTAACCCTTGACTATGTTTCATTTGTTTGCAGAAATCTGTGTAATTTTTGTCCTCAGAGAAAATAGATAATAGAGATGATAAACTGATATTGTATCCTTTTGCATCAGTTTTGAGTGTAGTAAAATCAATAATTAAATGTACACATCTATTATATAACCTCAACAATTAATAAGGGTAGAGTTCTGTATTTTTCTAGTTTCAAATAACTCTGCAGGAGGACTGTGAAATTCCATAAACTTTAGGAAAAAAATTACACACGCCCACGTCCTCCAGGACCATTCCTTTTTTTAGAAAAGTTTCTAGGAATGCATTTAGGCTTCTCTTAATTAAGCTGTACTGTCATGGCAAATAATCTTATTACATATCTGTTACTGAAACCAGGACAGGTGAGCAAGATACTGAAATTATTCTTTCTCAACAAATACAGTTAAAGTTACTGCTACAATATGGCAAGCCTCACATTTTTGTCAAGTGCACTTTCAGTGTTTGATGCAATAGGAATATTACAGACAATTATTCAATTTAGGATTGTTTTAAAATCTGCATTTGGAACCTATTTACGTATTTGATGGCTTTTTCTGAAAATTCAAAGGTTTTCATTGAAATAGTGTCAATAATTGAACCAAATACTCGGCCAGACCCAAAATTTTTTTTTGAGGAAAAAATGAAAATTAACTCCATAAAAGATTGATAATATTTCTGTTAGTGACAGCTAGACAATATATAATCCACATTTGGAAGATAAGGAATAATCTTTCACTATCGGTCTGGATTTGAGAATATTGACAAATAGTCCTAATGGAGAAATTGATGGGAAACAAAGAAGAAAGGTTGATTGTACCTGAAAATGATTTTCTAACAGTTTGATATAATTTTATTGAATATCCCCAATTGTACCAATTCAGATATTTCTTCTACTAGTCCCTTTTATAGTCTAGGCTAATATTTATTCATTTAAAGAGAATCGCTGACCATTGTATTATTCTATACTATTTTTTATTAGCATAAATATTTGTAAGTTCTGTGCACAATAACAAAATTATCCCAGTATACTATTCTTAAACAATACAAAATAAAACAAATGCAAGTGCAAAGATATATACATTTTGTAAAAAGTTTAATCAAATTATTCTTGCAAAATAGAATTCATTTTCAGAACCAAAGAACTTTACCAAACTTGTAGGTTTTTCTTCATAAAACAACAAAAAAAAAACCTTTTATTTTGCAGCTGTGTCAATATGAGATTAGAAAAATATTGGTTTTGTTTTTTCCCCTGTATTTCCTCATTCTTATGCTTGAGCCAGCCATGTTATATATTGAAGGGGAATTAAATGTTATGCTGTTCTATTGTACAATATCTCTGTGACAGAACCAAAGAACTGCAATATAGTCATTTCTATTATACTGTTTTAGAGAAATCAAGGTTTCTATTGTGTGTTTTGTTAAGACATTCTTCTACTTGAAAGCATCTTCTGCCCAAGCAGCTTGCCAGTTTAAATCTGATTTTAAGAAAAAGAAACAAGAGTGGCAGAAAAAACAAACAACAATCTTGATGGGAAAGTAGATAGGGCAGAAATTCCCAATTGCACTACATTTCTACTGAAGCTATAGTCCTTGTGTTTAACTCTGCACGTGTCCATACAGATTACTATGCACATGTATATCCTCGATTGGTGTGTACGCATGGGTATGTGTGTGCATGAGAGGGAGCGAGAGAGGGAAAGGAAGAGGGAGGGACGAGTGAAGAGGTATTTTTTGATTTGGATGTCAGCACCTGAATCTTGGGGAAAAGAGTTGCTATATCGATTTGAATGAAAATTAAGTCTAACCTCTTTTGAATTATAAACCTGAGGATCAAAGTGCACTTTGAATTAATCAGTTTAAGATCACTAAAGGGTTGAGGAAAGAGCAACAACTATAATTACTGCACCAGTATAAGGCATGTAATTCTTAATACAATTCTCAATAGCCCTATATATCATGGCCTACGTTAAGCAAAATTGAGAACTGTAGTTCTGTGCTAGGACATGGGCTCCCTAGCCCTAAACTACAGATAAAGGACATACATAATAGCCTTAGAATTTATCCTTTGGAGTATATTGTAGAGAAGGGTTACTAATTTGGAGTGCAAAAATATGATCACTGATGATAGAAGTAAGGAATGACAGGTAGTTTAGCAACCAGAATTGGGACCAGCAACTCGGTTGCTAAATGAAACCACAATTGTAATTATCTTATTTCAGCTTTATTTTGCTTTACAGACCTGGTCATAAATGTGAGGATTTGCTGTAAAGTTTTTTTTTTTTCATCACCATCAGAATTGTAAACTGTTACTGAAGGAAGCAGTCACTAAGTACTGTATGTGTTTTTCTGCAAGAGCAAAGGTCATTTCAGTAGATTGAAGGCAACATAAAATTGGCAAAGAAATTTTTTTAGCTTAATAGCCTTTTAATGACCATTTCTAATTATGTCAGTTGCTTTGGAAGAACATCAGTGCTTCTGAGCTTGGAAAGATGTATCTTGTTCTCAGCACGAGATGAAAGAACATGTCTCTTCACAAATGAGGTGGATACTCCATTAATTTTAGACTCAGCCAAGTGTGATGAACAATCACACTAGGTTATCTCTGGTAATATGAAATAAAACATAGTTATGGGACTGAAGGACATACTGGTCCTCTGTGCTAATCAGAGAAAAGCAAGCAACAGCAGGCACCAGAAGCCTCTGTAAGGAGCTCTTTTGGGGAGTGGGGTCTGCATCAAAGGAGCATTTAATTAGACTGGAAACCAAGAAAATGGAGGCAAATTCCTGGGATGGAGAATGTGCATACAAAGGAGCAAGGGCCAACTCAGTTCAGCTAGTTTGTGTCAAAAAGGGTGAAGACAGCCCCTCCCTAGTAGTTCCCAAAGTATATGCTTCATGTGGGTAGTAGTTTGCTTCAATATGCCAAGGTTGTGTCTATAGGTACAAAACAATAAAGAAATCTGCTTGGAAGAATCATTATATATCTTTCTTGGTTTTTGGAGCCTGATATACACTTTACTTGGTTTTCCCAAGAAAGACCACAGAATTGCAGCCCGACGTCAGGCAGGTCCATGATCTTTCCACCGCTTTCTATTCAGAGGCATTTCTAATGGGCATATTTTGAAAATAAAAAGTCAATCAAGAAGATTGCTCACAAATCCATCATTTAATGAAATACAATACCTATGGTGACCTCTTCTATCCCAACTATCCTAAAAAACTATAGCAATGATCTTATGCATATTGTATCAATAAATAACAGCTGTGTTTTTGGAGTATGCCAAGAGATGTATATAGCAGGTACAGTAAATGGCTACAGATTTAAAGCTATTGTTGACCCCCACCAAGAGTAGTCTATCTTGAACAGCATAGCATGAAGGGTCTATACTCCTGAACTTTATTTCCTCCTCAGAAATGAACCCTTTCATATGATAAAATTAGAATGATCTTCAAACAGAAAATAGTCATTGCCAGAACATAAACAATCAACTCCAATTAATTCAACCTTTCAAATATCTTTTTAACACCAACTTAATGCAGATGCCAAGAAGGCCCCAAGTTATTAGAAACATGAAAATACTATCTCTCGTGTGACTGCTACTTTAGAGACGACAGTCCTTAGTTAGAAAGTGTGTTCTTTGAAAGGATGCCACATCTTTAAATCTCGTTGAAATTTAATTAAAAACTCTAAGCTACAATAGGGACCTTGAGATTGTCCTTCAACAGTAAGCATCTAGGCAACAGATCACGTATTGGAGAAAACTGGCATGAGATAGCTTAAGAACTAATGAGCATTTGTATCAAATGTACAATATATGCAAATGTAATGTACATTGTTATTTTCCTTTGTGAAAATCAATTTAATCTCTGAAAGATATGTGAAGTAGCCATCCTTTGTATAATCATATGCTATGTCTGCTTATTCATCCATAAGTACATAATAGGGAAAAAGGCTGATGACATCTGGGCTGCCAAATTCCAAATGACAACAAAGAAGCTGAAAGCCTCTCTAAATCTTTGCTGCCAATAATCACCTGGATTTTGAGGTGTTTGATAGTACCAACATTAATAATTTCTCATCCGTTACCTCAACAGGAAGGTTTAAATTTTTGTTAACATACTTTAGCAAAATATCAGCTGATCACTGAGGATCCAATTCTGATATTATACTGACTTTGTAAAAACTGTCCTGTGACCTTCCCAATATTGTAAGGTACTTTGTCATAAATTAATCCACCACTGCAGTATTGTGCAAGAACAGTAATTGGTACATACCTTATCCATAAGTAAATGACCCAGCAAGTTTTTGGAAATAGGCTTTAAAATGATATGCTGTTTCACTCTACAGATCCAGCTGCTATTGAATAAACTGAAAGATACAGCAATGATAAATCTGTAATCTGGCAAGGAAGTGAACAGGAACACTGGTATTTTCTCTCACCGACCTGGCAAAGCCAAGGAATATTTGCAAGAGGAAAGGAACTCTCTAAAAGGAAGTGGAATTCTTTTGCCTCCCCTAGCTAAACGAAGGGGAGGGGGTTCCTGTCCTCTAGGGAAGGTGTCACTGGGGGATAAATTATGCCAGCTTTAAGGCTTTTGATTTCATTTCCTTTAGGACTATAATGCAAGAGCCTATCCATATCTATAAATGGAACTTATATTCAGTGCCGAACTGAGCAGTTCAGAAACAAATTAAATGCAAAGAAACAGTAATTATTTTAAAATCCACATCTCCATGAAACAAGGTCTTCCTATGCCCAGGAACCCCCAATGTCTACTTGGATGTAAACCTTACTAACTGCAGTGGGACTTTCTCCAAATTAATTGGATATGGAATTGCAGCTCAAAGGGCATTTAGTGTACAGAACAGGCGTTTTTGAATTTTCATTGAAATACTTTAAAATATTAGCTAAATATAGAATAGGCAATTATCTGTCACTGTATTGTCAGAAATTGTTCTGTTAGTTTTTCAATAATATAAAATGCCTTGCTTAAATATGAATCCAGAGCAAAAAGAAAGATGGGGGAAGAGAAGAATAAAAAGAAACTGCGAACAGGCCTCAATAAAACTCTTCAATTTTGCTTCAGATCTGGACATCAATAAAGATCCTCCTGCAAACTGCAGTTTACAAATCTCTTATGCTTTATACCTGACCCAGTTTTCTGATTCAAATAACATTCTTTACTGATATTGAACAACTCCTAGCACAGGATCACTACTTTGAACCAGGACGAGGAAGGAAAAGGACATTTCAGTCCTTTTCCTCTACCTCCATTTGTCATAACTTAAATTAAGATCTATTTACAAGAAGAATAATTTTTTTATGTGTGCCAATGTGAACTTCTCCATGTAAATAACAGGGGAAGAGGGGTTAATTTAAATAGGAAAAACACAGGAAAAACATTAAAGTGGAGAAATGTTTAAAGTCAGTTTCTGAATCATGTTCTATTTTTCTTTTCAAAAACTGCAAAATGGTTACAATGTAAAAATCTATTTTGTGGCTTATTTATTCCTGGAATAACCAAAAGGAAAAATGCTCATCAGTAACTTTTTCTGTGTAAGGAAAAAAAATGAAGTATCTCATATAGGTAGTAAACAATAGATGGAGTTAACAGGAACACAGCTCTATCAGGTCTCTTAAAGTGTTATTATATTAAAACGCAAACACAGATATCAAGAATGATTTAATGATTAAACACAAAACATAACAATACAGGTATTTCTGACGAGCTATGTTTTTTATTTTTAGCACACATATTTAGACAGCATATTTTGTTTGAATGGTAAAGCTGCTGTATGAAATATGTGAAAACTTTGCAAATCAATACCTAGAAACCAAGACATGTACACAGAAGTTTTGAGAACATTAAACACACACACACATACACACACTTATATGCACATACAAAGTAAATCAGTGCTGTCTCATTCAAAAACAAATGGGGCAGGAGTGGAGAGGGATTGACCAAAAGAGAAACAAATCAAATCTGCAAAGCTAACAAGGAGAACTAATAATTATTCCCAAACATCAGCTATGCAAGAACATGGTAAATTCATATCTGTATAAATATAAAATCATAAAACTCTAATATAAATTTCAAGAGATAAAGACTAATGGAATGGCTTGATACAAAGTATAGTTAGCATATTAACAGGTTAAAACTCCACCATATTACAGAGTACATTTCTTTACAGATACCTGTTTATCAACCAACACTGTAAATATCTGTGTGTGGTTTGTGTGTAGAAGGAATGGTTACAACAAACAGGGATTTCAACAAGCATTTCCAAAATAAATTTCAAATGACACAAGAGAAGAAATGGACAAAAGGAAACAAACCTCATTTTGTTCCAAGACTTTTTCTTATAATTATAGTCTGACATGAGCTTATCCAACACTCTGAAAAGGTAAAAACCTGAAAACATTTACTATAGGCACATTTCTAAAGTCAATGAGTTGGATCCAGGAGTTGCTTGTGTGAATGGAAGGATTTCTATTTGCACTGGGGCAGATCCCCAATTTTGCAAAAAAGTTTCCCTTTACAGATATAGCCTTCTCTGCCCTGTAATATTCATTCTCAAGTATACTCCAGCCTCAATACTGAAGAGGAAGGGGAGAAGCCAGGGTTCATCCCAAAATTTTATTAAAATTGTAGTCACAATAAGCAAAAAGTAGGAAAAACAGGGTGAATACTTGATTTACCTAGGAATAGTTTTGAAGTATGGTTGAAACAAGGCAGTTGGTCATGGGAATAGGGATGCCCTTCAATTTTTGCAAATTTTCAGAAATCTGTTTTACAATTTAATCAAAATACTTTTAGTTAGCTTGCCATGGTCCAACCTGAAGACTAATTCTATGATTTTTTAAGTGAGGGAAGGACTTAACAATAAAATAGAAAAAGAACCAGCTGTGCCTTTCTCAAGAAGAACCCACAGCTGGTTTCAACTCAGATGTCACTGGTAGTTTTAAAAGGAAACAGCAACATTTTCAAGATGCAACACTGGAAATATTTTGTGGGAAAAAGATAGGCCAGCCTCCTCAGGCATCCTAAAATGCTTAGAGAGTCAGCAACCCATTCTAGACACAGCCTAAGCAAAAATGAAGTTTCCATTACTTATTATGAAAAGTTGAGAAAAAAATTGTTTTAAAAGGTGAACTACTGCAGACTTATTATAATAAAACAAGAAAAATAGCCAAGTCCTGACCAAACTGAATAGCCATTTTTTCAGCATTAGTTTCATTTCAAACAGAACATATAACATGTGAGCCTTTGAGTGTGCCTACTATTGTGCACCACAGACAACTTACTGTAAATCCTTGTGAAAGGAATTAAACAACATTGCATCTTGGTTGAAGGAAATCACTCCCTCCAAACAGGCTGCACACATACTGCGCCAATGATACCTGGTCTGCATGAAGGTTGATAGATGAGTGCCCTGCCTCTTCTGGGTTACCGCCTTTATAATAGGTAGACATTTCTATATTCTATACCTGAAGATAGCTATTTGTGAAAAGGGTAATTAAGGAGATCCTATAATTGATTAGAAACTGTAATTACTCAGAAGGAAATGAACAAGGCCATACGTTTGAATGGAAGGGAAAACCCACCTGTATATGTATGTGACCTTTTCATCAGTGACCCCATGCTTCTCTGTTTGGTATCATACCATAGCATAAACTGCCCTGCAAGAAGCTCCCTTAGAATGAAATAGTTCCATACATTTTCAAACTGGTAATAAATTTTGGGTCCTGCTTTTATTTTAATTTAAGGCATGTGTGTTTTAAACTACTGAAAAAAAAGAGAACTTAATTTTGTTGTACAAATTACAGTAACATGCACTATCTACAGTTAAAAATATGAATCTCAATTACACTTTTGAAATTGTGAATCCTAATTCAGCACCTATTAGATTAACTAGTAAGGCAACAGCAGTGTCTCTCATACTACAATAATACTTCCTTCCATATTTTTTGCTTCAGTCTATGATCATCCAGGATTATCAACGTCATCAACTTTAGCTTATGGATAGTTTCTAGATGTTGCACTGGTTAAATCCTACATAAATCGACACTATTCTAGGCAGGAATAGTTACAGTAGCTGTCAAGAGTTATCAGTGCACAACACATATTGTGCTTACAATCAGATTTTGTTGTTGTTGCCTGGGATATCAGAATAGTTTCTCAGTTTGGTCTTCAATCCTTCCTTTGTTTTCTTTGCTTCACATTGTTCTCTAAAGAAGAAAAGCTATTTGTGTACCCGTTCATAGCAGCTGCAGAGCCATTCTGATATTCTTTCCTTCTGGAGGCTGCTTTTTTGTTGTAAGTCTTTAAAAAAACAATACAAACACACACAGGTCAACAATAGCTTTTGCCACAGCACCAAAGAGAAGGAAAAAATCAGCTAGTTTTTATTACAACCTTCCTCCTCTCAGACTGTTTTAAGATGCAGAGTCTGATTTGTGATCAGAATTAATGTTTGTTCAAACTCCAGTCTCTCTTAATTCAATGAAAAATGAACTATAGTTTATTGCAAAATGTGAAACAGAACTTTCTCTTCATATATCCTATAGGTAGGGAGATGCTCTTGCTAATTCAATTCTCCTAATTTCAGGGAATCCAAAGGGACTCCCAATGTTATCAATTCTCCTAAATCTGGAATATCCTATTCAGAGAACCAGATTGAGTTGCAACAACTTAAGATCCCATCAAACTAATGACTGGAGAAAAAAACACAAATCACACAATACTTACTTAAAAAGGTCCACTTAATTATATCACTATATAATCTTTTAGAACAATACTTAGTATGTTCTATAGTACCTTTATAATAGAAGATGCCTGCTAGAACTGTGCAGTGTTCCAGATTTTAAGACAAAAAGGTGCTTTGAGTATATGGGGGCACAAAAATAGCCCTGCCTGTAATTTCTTAAAGTAGCTGTGCCTTTTCCTGGGATCACACAGCAGTTGCTAAATGATCCTGAAATTGGGAGTAGATATGTTTTGCTTAAGGATCCACAGACAAATGCAATACTGATATAAAAAAACTCCAGTACTAGAATCCAACTATCCACAAATTTAAGAAATATGTTCTGACAGACTTCTAGCAACATTTTTAAAACTGATGATTACTGTTCCACTCCCATACTCTTGAAAAAATACCTAATTTAACTTACCTGAATATAGAAATTTGTGAAAAGGATAATCAAGGAGATCATATAACCAATTTGGAAGTATAACCATCCTAAAGGAAAGGGACAAGGCCAAATGACCCCACAGCTTGTCTGAAAGATTGTCAGAACAAATTGAATCTGTAGGGTAAGAGGAGAAAATGGTTATTTAAGGAAACAGCAACGGTGTAGTAGCCAAGCAAAGCAAGAATGGAAACACAATAAATCACTTTCTATGCTCTTTTTAAAATCTGCATCACAGCTTCCAATCATTCCTTAAGGAAAATGGAGTGATACTCATTCCTAAAAGTTCAGGCTGACCAAAAGATAAATATTTCTGATATTCAGTTATACTTTAGAACTAGTATATAAACATGAAGGGAGATTATCAAAATTGTAAAGTGACTAGTGACTGAATGATCAGTGCTTACAGATATCTTGTCATGAGTATAAAAGCATTAGGACTCATTTTCACATTCCTACAAGGATTGGAAAGAAACTGAGCAATTTCCCTCAGAGTGAGATTAGTATGGGAATGTTTGACCAACAAGTTGGCTGGCCATAATACCTCCAAGAGGCTAGAAACAGTGTTCATGCTGGAAGTGGCCCACTTGACAATGACCTCATCAAGTTCTTTGTATTTATTGCATTTATTGTTTCATGGAGTGCTTCAGTTGTACATGCCTCCAAATATATTCTTTAAATTTTATTTCCAGATCCTGGAAAAGGAAACTAATTGGTTATCAAGGGGAACCAAAGAACCTATTTATGTAAACACATTAAATCCTCCCCTTAATGTGGAGGGGGGAATTAGACAACAATTGTCTCCTGTTTACAATGAAGCTTTGTCTCATCTTCGCAAACACCTTCCAGCTCTGTCTGATGTGGACTGTGCTGACCCTGAAGGGCAAAATTAGTCTCTAAATCTTTATTGCTTCGCATTATTGTTCTGTTAGCCAGCTGTGTGAGAATTGTTTTCCGGTGTGTATCCAGTATCCTGCCATGTGAGAAATGTATATATTCTTGCCACCTCTTTCCTTTCCACATAGAATTGATAAAGTCTCCTGCATAGGAGACAAAACATCTGATTATATCAAATAATAAATAAAAGTCCAGCTGCCTTTTTGAGAAAGTTTTGCAATTTTGCTATAAATCATGAGCTGGATTAAAGGGAATATACATAGACTTTTCCAAAGAGTACTTGCTTGTTTCTATTGAAAAAAGCAACTGCAGTCACTACAACTCACCAGCTGTCCCTGAGTGATGTATTTCTTCCACCAGAGATATGGACGCATAGATGGAATAGCAGATAATCCATAGTAGGAATACATGAGGACATGTATAAAGCTGTTAAGAGTGGCACCAAAATATGCTATAG
>JANHZU010003916.1:17017-28129 GCA_032468055.1 Acrochordus granulatus
TTATATTATAATATATAAAAATTAACAAAATTAACGGTGAACTACAGAATCACAAGATTATATATTATAATATATAAAAATTAATTAATTATATTATAATATATAAAAATTAACAAAATTAACGGTGAACTACAGAATCACAAGATTATATATTATAATATATAATCTTGTTATTCTGTAGATCACCATTAATTTTCTACATGAAGGACCAGAGAGTCAAGCCCTATTGGTATGGTTTTGGAGAGCAGACTTTTGTTGATTTTTGGTCACTTTTTACATTGACAGAAGAATATTAATCTATCATTTTATTTTGAGATCACTTTTCCTTTCTGATAAGGTCACACTTTGCAGAGTTTTAAAAAAGAAAAAGTAATTCAAAAACATCTTTGGGTTCTTATAATTTGAAATCAGATTTGATCATCTGAAGGTTGAATCATGGCAACTGGACTTCTTTTCTTCTTGGTTCAAGACATTTCACTGCTTATTCAAGCAGCTTCTTCAGTGGATAAGCAGTGAAACATCTTGAACCCACAAGAATTCCCATAAATAAATATGGTATAAATGAGATCTAGACTCACATTTCTAGTCCAACCAAAACATGCTTATGTTTTATCAATTGTTATAAAAATATGCAACACATATGCTCTGTCATTGATACAACATCCTACATTAAAATATAAATTATGAAGGCATCACATATTTTATTTAACCCCTAACCTTGGGTCAAACTATGGCTATATTTTGTGTTAAATAGATTTAACTGGTCACCTCATATGATTGGGAGCCTAAATGAAGGACCATTCTGATTTTAAGTCATTCTTTTTGGCACTCCCAATCACTTTATTTTCTGTTTAATTTTAATGTATGTGGTATAGAGACATAAAGCTAGCCCTTCCCTTTATCAGTCTCTCAAGCATTGTGACTATGCTACCTGAAAAACTTGAAAATTAAAGATCCTATATGTGGAAACAAACTATATTTGTTTCCTATATGTGGAAACAAACTATATTTGTATTTGAAATACCCGAAGCCTGTCCTAAAACAATTAATAGATGTATTCTTTTATTCAGATTAAAGAAATGCCTGATACATCAATCCCAAAATTATCTTCACATCTGCAGGTCCATCCCTATTGTGAACTTCAGATAGGACAGTTTTCTGTTCAAATTTGAGATTGGATAAATATAAGAAAAACTTGTTCCAATCATATATGTAAGAAAATAAGGATTTTGAACAACAAAAAGAATGCTATGGGGAGGAAAAAATTCTCAGCCATTGTTTATGCAAGTAATCTTCTTAGCTGTTCATGACTGAAATTAACCTGGAATTGCATTTAGCATAAATAAAAACATTCAGGGTTAAAACTGCTTAGAAAGTACTGTAATACTGTAATAAGACAGTATTCATGTTCCTCTATTTGCTGTAAAACTGATCATCTGAAGACACTATTTGAGGGACTAGAGCAATCTACATAGCTGCCATTATAGTCTCTAAATTAGTCCTTAGAATTAGTTTAGATATGAGCTCCTATACGGACAAAATTTTGCTTTTCCTTCATGGGAGCAAACAATTTGATAAGTGCTTAAAAGCAGGCAAAAATAAACTAGGTGTTTATGATATGTTCTATTGGATCATTTGAAAACAGAATTACAGTAACCAAATGTCAATGTTAGGCAACATTTATGCAGTGAATGTTGGTTAGCTTGTTGTACACATGAATAATATGTACCTATCCTTATGGTATTGTAAGAAACTGCATTGTATTGCTTTTAAATTGATTTTAGTTCCTTTGTGGGAATGGATTTCACTTTGAGTGTAACATACAAAAACAATTTATTTCTTTACTGTCCAGTTTTATTTCCCTGGAAAACTACATTCCACTTATTATAGACTTAAAAAAAACACATTTACAGTTTTTCCAGTGGCTTTTATATCCTAAGCGTTTGGGTCTTAGCTTGACCCTAACAATTTGGTTCAAAATGATGCTGAAGCAATAAAGAAAAAAAATAATTATGTTCTGCATTCAAAAAGAGATTTCTTTACCTTTCCATGTGTAGCTACAATTAATTTATTAAAAATTCTAACATTCAGCACCAAATATATTCTGAAGATATTAAGAGATTTCTGTAAGGCTGGATTCCTTGAACTTGTGAGCAATTTTAATGGAGAGCAGGGAATAAAAAGGCAGGCTGGACAAAAATTCAGTGATGTGAAGGGGATTGGAAGTGAAGTACTAGACATTCTATTACAAGAGAAATCAAAAGAAGCTAATGAGATCATTCCATATTAATACAAATCCAAACAGTAGATAAAGAGTTTATGATTTTCTCTGACTGGCTTCTCAACAATAAATCAGAGACTCTTATTTAGTGGAAAAACTCAGGTAGAATTGCAATACGACTCTATTATTTATTTGTTTTAATTATGTTATTTAATCTTCCTTTCCCCTTGCCTCTTCCTCTTTCAGAATCCACAACCTTGTCAAACTAAATTTCCTTATTATATTTATACAGTAAGTATATATTTATATATTTCCCTACTATATTTTAATACATTCTTCACAATCTCATTATTATTGCATTGTTTACCATTTTGAAGCAATGTAGGGGCTGAAAAGCCCAATATTTTCTCTCTGATGGACTTTGAGTTTCAAATACCAGAGAATTATTTATTTATCAAGCATCATTTTTTTTGAAACTCTTAATATGTCATATTTGAAGTAGAAAATATCTTAAATGACAAATTCTTGGATCTCTTTGTTCAACTCAAGGAAGCTATTGTATTTATATCCTATTACCTTACCATTCTGATCTCATTAGCATGTACATGCTATAATCCAATGAATTAAATGCTCTACTGATTAAATGTATATTGTAATTGCATCAGGCTATATAGAAGGGTTACATTCCTATCTTTTAAACTAGTTCTTTTGCCTCTAGTAACAAATTGAGCTTCAATGGAATTGTGTCCAAAATGCATAGAAATCTCTTACATATTCTTCATGCAGCAATATATTTTAAATTTTCAGAATTATGCTCTGCAAGTTTGTGATACATTTTTTCAAGTTAAAAAAATTCTAAGTGTAACTAACTGATTATAGGAAAAAGATCTACTATTTTTTTTAATATTTCCAAATTGTTATTTAAGAAGCTGATAGCAGAATGAATACTCTTGTTTCAAAGAATGAAATCTTACACATATCTACTCAAATGTAAACTTCACTGGGTTCAGTAGCATTTACATTTATTCTGCCAATAAAAAAATTATTTATTGGCAGAATGATAGAGTTAACTGTTCTTTGATGGGGTCAATACTGAATGGCTGAAATTTCTGGTATCCTGTTATAGGAATGTTTCCCAAAATTACTTCAATTCAACAGAATTTCATTTTCAATCTATCCACTTATTAAGGGAGAATGTTAATTCTCATTGTTGACTGAATCTCATGCAATATTCATAATCTTTACTTGATAATCTAGGTTACTGTTTGACATGTGGCTGTCCTGAACCTCTGAATGAAGCTTTGATCTGAAAAATGCAGTCTTTTTAATTTGCATATTAAGCAAATATTCTCTACCGATTAATGGAAATTTGCATCAAAACAAAACACAATGCTGTGCTTTCATCTTATTTCATATACTAATTTTAATTGACAATTCATGGAAAGTCAACATTTAACATGACTGAATTTAGGGTGATGGAATTAAATAAAAGTGTAGTTCTATATACTCTTAAATAACAGAAAATGTACTAAATTTCTGAATAAATATGCATTGTATTGTATATAAGCAATTAATACAGTTAAAAGAATGGAATCAAGTGGTTGTTTACTATTAAGAATCTAATTAAATATATTTTGCTAACAGATTAGAAAGTAAATAGTGTTAAAACTGATTGTTTAAATTTTTAAATTCAGATGCAAAATATGAGACTTCCTTTAGTTAAAAAGAAATATGTCCAATGTTTAGAAAAAAAATATTCCAGTGGTTACAGCAAAAATAAAAATAACATTTTATTCCAAAAATGTGTAGCTAAATGTCTATGATATTCTCATTCATCCAGGTCATATTTATAGGAAAAAAATGAAAATATACATAGACCTTCTAGTGGTTGATCAAACCAGATTTCTGTTTAGCTAAGGTGAAAGCCTTGCTTCAGAAAATAAATTAAGAAAGATGTGTATGGATGATGTCTACTATTTTTATATACAGTATTTTTTATTTAGAATTTTGATTATAATAATAAAATCTAATACAAACTAAACTTAAGGAAAGAAAATAAAAAGGAGTGTAAATACAAAAGTGAAGAAGCAAGAGAAAAATAAGAATAAAGAGGAAAGAATATATAAAGAAGTAACTTCTTGTAACTACTCTAACAAGTATTAAAAATTGATTGACTCTACCTCCTCTAGGATTACCAACAATTTTTTCAACCCATTAGCCATCTCTTATCTATAAACAAATATATGCAACATATTTTTTATTTTCAAGCAGAAAGCCCATAAAGGATTGCCAGAATTACAACATATCTTGTTTTAACCTTGATCAAATAAACCAACTTTATATTACTTCTAACAGTCCTAATCTTTCATTTATTCAAATATTGATTTAATTTCTCTTCATTATTTCTTTGTTCCATTGCACAGATTTCTTCAAGACTTTACAGTCCTCTTTTCTATGTTCAATGGGAAAAGATTATCCAGGTCTTGATTTGTTATTTATATTTTCATTTTAAATTTTAAAACCTCAGACAATTTATTTCATAGATTCAGTAAAACTTCAAGTCATTCTCTTGGCCTGCTAGTTGTAAATCTACTTTCAATTCCATCCCAATTTTGTCAGATAAAATTTGTCTTATATCTATAATTTCTTCAATAGCTTATTTTAGATATAGTCTATCCACAGAAACAAACATTATTACAGACTTTGTTGATACAGTTGCTATTTTCTGATTCCATTCTTCAAAAGTCTTCTTGAGTATTTTTATTATTAGAATGTTGTGCACCATCTTATAGACCTGTATAGCTTTCCTCTATCTTTTCTCCTTGCTAGTGTCCAATTTTTGAAATCATTAAATTGTTTTCCTTTCTTATGTCTTATAAAAATAGGATCTATTTCCCATGAGAAATGGTCCTGCCTTATGAACAAAGGATATTCAATATCCAAGTGATAAATTTGTACAGCTCCATGTTTGCATTTTGTGTTTGGTTTCTTAGCTTAACTTAAAGCCTTCCATTTTTGTTAAATGCTATGGCCTCCTTTTTGGGCCAAATTCAACTGAGCACAGAGAACATTTTTAGGTATTATCTCATGGCAATAAAGGCAACAAAAATAGTCTTAATTCTCTAACCTTATTGGATTTTGATGGATAACCACTCAGAAACCCTGTAAGGTGACTCAGTAGCTGTTGGATAAAAAGTTCCATGGAAACTCTTGTAGGGCCATTGTGAGGATTGTTCTAAAATCTGTGGTTAATATTTCTCGGATGCACTTGCAGTTAGATTCTGGTTGTGCTGGTTTGCACTGTTTTGTGAAAAAGACTTGAGTGCAAATCATATCTGCTTATCTAGGCCATATATGTTTATCTTAAACTGATTACTTCCATGAAAGTGGACAAGATCTATGGAGTATTGAGTTCTGTAGCCTATATGTTGGAATCATGCCTTGTCTGACTGGTCAAGGCTGAGTCTAAGCAGTGGTAGTGTAAGAGTTGACAGTCTCACCTGCCTTAAAGGAGACCCTGGTCCACTCTTTAAAAGGTAATGGGTAAAACCAGCAGTACAAGACAATCTGATTTTTTTTTGGAAAAAATTATTGAGAAGATGGCAGGTTTGCAGCTCTAACCAACATGGAAGAAAGTGGATAATCTGGACCTATTGCAGTCAGGTTCCAAGATGGGCTATAGTAGTGAAAAAGCATTTATGATGCTTACAATGACACTGGACAACTCAGGATGGAGCAAGTACATTTGTCCTGGACCTCCATGGTCTCTTGCTGGATTTTAGTATCATCTATCATGATTATTTTGGGAGCTGATTGAAAGAGTAGAAATGGAAACTACTGTTTCTCAATGCTAGTTCTAAATAGTGTTGGGAGAGTGGGGTAAGTTCAAACCTAGACATTTGCTTTGCATTATTTATTCTATAAGTAGTCAGCTTTGATCTGCAAGGTCCAATATTTTTTAATACTTTCCAATTATTTTTCCTTGATCCTAACATCATCCATAATAGCATTATTATTATTATTATATGTTTAAATGGTGCTAGAAAATATTTATTTTTATGTATAACTCTACATGTGTAATTTATCATTTATCCCAGCATTGGATGCGCTTCTACTGTGACCCATTGTGGCATGAAGTCCTTTGCAATACATGCATTGCAATCGATTCCAGCATAGAGATTCGCCCTCTTCAGTCAATTCTAATTTATAATTTTCATCCCCACAGTTTATCCAAGCTTTCATGTAATTTAGTTCTAACTTACTTAAATGTATATGAAGCTCCCCTATGATTCATTCTAATGTAATGAGTATGATGAAGCAGAAAATTGCATACATTGAACTTTAATATATCTCTAATAAAAATCAATATTTATGTGTAGCAATCTAACCTGATTAAATACTGATTGATGTTAAAGTAAGATGGAAAATAAAGTTTTTTCATGACCTATAAGACTTATAAAACTTCACTGAAGTTTGTATTCCTTTTATATAAGGATTAGCCCTTGGGAATTTGTGAGAACTGCAGTTTGAGAAGTGTCACTTTGGAAAAGGGAGAAGAAAGAGCTATTCTTAATTGCCTGATAATTACGTGGCTATTTATGAGTGTTGCCTATTGTTGCTATAAATAACAACCAATGAGGCTTTTATGAATTAATACTCAAATGACTAAACTGATAATTTATACAGCAGAAGCAGCAAATTTACCTTGGCATACTTAAGAGAACTGAGTGACTGTTTTATATATAAAACACACATACACATATGTATGTGTAACCAAGAAATTAGCAAGAAATTTAACCAAGAAAAAGCAAGAAATGTGGAAATAGATGAAGCAGTGCTATTTGGTTATCAAGTTTTAGACTCTCATATGAATATGTGGGGGATACAAACATAAGACCCATACTGCAAAGGAGTGTAATAGGAAGAAACAAACACTGAATTCTCTAATAGGGAGTTTTTAGTCTATAGGTTTCTGAATACATGAAACAAAATCATTTAAATGTGCCCAGACATACACACATACTAAATAAAGGCAAAATAACATAACACACAAGATGAGTTGATTAGACAAAGTCAGAGATGAATATGAAATTTTAGTAATGAGCAGAAAGCTCATTTCACAAGAATACTTTTTGTTCCTTCTTATTTTAAGACAGTATCGCATGGATGGGAGGATATATAAAATACTATATATCGGGTGGCATTATTATTTATGGTAAATTTAAAAATAAAGTACGCAAAGGATTGGAGCTTTTTTGGAATAAAGACATTTAGAGACATACAACTGTAAACAGAGAAATCTTGCATGGATTTGGCTTTGTTAATGGATTGATTGTGAAAATGACTTAAGGAAGCTATGGTAAATTCTTTGAGGAGGGAATAGATTTGCTGAATTTAAATTAATCCTAGAAAAAACAAGTTTCTCCCTTTCCCTTCCCACCCTCCTTTGCCTTCAGGCAGTACAAATGATTAATCAGTTATACCACAGTAGTCCTATGGATATGCAAACAATACCATTCCAATGGCAGAAACTGAAGAGGAGCTAAAGAGCCTCTTGATGAGGGTGAAAGAGGAGAGTGTAAAAGATGGTTTGAAATCAACATTAAAAAAACTAACATCATGGCATCTGATCCCATCAGTTCCTGGCAAATAGAAGTGGAAGAAATGGAAGCAGTGACAGATTTTATTTTCTTGGTCTCCAAGATCACTGTAGGCAATGACTGCAGCCATGAAATTAAAAGGAGCTTGCTCCTTGGGAGAAATGCTACAACATTTTATCTTTAGCATAATAAAAAGCAGAGACATCACCTTGCCAACAAAGATCCATATAGTCAAAGCTACAGTCTTCCCAGTAGCAATGCAATGTGAGAGTTGGACATAAGGAAGACTGAATGCTGAAAAACTGATGCCTTTGAATTGTGGTGCTGAAGAAGGCTCCTGAGAGTCCCTTAGACTGCAAGGAGATCAAACCAGTCAATCATACAGGGAATCAACCATGATTGTTCTTTGGAAGGAGAGATACTGAAGCTGAAGCATAAAATAGTTTGGCCACTAATACAAAGAGAGGACTCATTAGAAAAGACTATGATGCTAGGAAAAATTGCAAAATGAGAAGGCGACGGCAGAGGATGAGATGGTTAAATAGCATTGTTGAAGCTATGGGTGTGGGTTTGAGCAAATTCTGGGAGACAGTGGAAGAGAGGGAAGCCTGGCATGCTGTGGTCCTTGGGGCCACAAAGAGTCAGATCTGACTTAGTGACTGAAAAATAACAACTTCTATAGAAAAGTAGAAGTACACAAAAATATACACAATAGATGTACATCTTGACCTAGCAGAATATCCAGAGATGTAGTACATAAGAAGAAACTCCAACTTCAAAAAGCAGATTTACTCATGTGCAAGTATGTATTAAGTTTTATTGATTTCATACTTTTTCTCTTTTATTGCTATGGGTCTGAATTTTGCAATTCAGAGAAAGTTATTTTAATCTTCCCTGTCACAAAAAGGCATAATTGTTAAATTAGTCAAAAAGAAATACAGAAAAGTTCCCATAAGATGCTCAGAAATTCATGATGTCCAAATAACTGACATTAAGTAGGACAAAGTCTTACTTAAGAATACATTAAATCCTTGTATTAGCGTGGTGCTTAAATAATTCTTTTTGCTACTTAATGTGTGTAAAATAATTTCCAGTTTCATATGCAGAAATCCTTCATTAATGTCAAAGGAAAGTTTTTGTATGGTTTTTTCATTCCATTGCATATATATAAAGCATAGGAGCAAAAATTTGTTTTTGGGAAGGAAGGCTTCTTCTGCAAATTCTCACAAGAGTTTCTTCTGCATGCTTCCTCAATTAGTCTTATAAAACAACAACAAAAAAGGTTGCACACTCTGTATTTGATATAATTAAGAGGAGGAAAATCATGCATTATGTACTTAACATATCATGAATTTCAGCACTCGGATTCTTGCCTCTAGTAACCTTGTGTTGCAACAGTGTCTAATTGCTGTAAAAAATGCAATCAGTGTAATATGACCTTCTATCATAATCAATACATCTCTTTTTCATTTTACTTGAAATAGATTTAAAATTCACATTTACAGTTCAGATTACCAAATTGCTTCTGCCTTCACGTGGCATTTGTCTATTATGTGAGAATTGCAATTTCAGTGATAGTAATCATTTCTTACAGGATGTAATCTGTTATAAAAGTTTATTCTGAACTCTCATTTTGCCTGTCTGCTCACAGTATATAAGTTGTGTTTAGTTTTTTTTTTACTGATCAAACTTAAATATTCCTAATAACAATAAGTGTTTTATTTCAGCATAGTTAGACCAGTTGTTTAGACAAAATTCTGTAGATGAAGCATTAAAAAGAAGACCCACTGTGAATCCTAGGACAGTTTAAATGAGTTTGGTTGGCAGAAACATGTAAAACTGTAGTTGTAGTTTAGGCATGGATTCATGGTGACCTTGGATGACTTTTCACCAAAAAAGTTAGAATTATTTATTTGTATCTTCCTTTTATTATATTATAAACAACTCAAGGCAACTGACCCAAGGTCACCCAGCTGGGTTTCGTGTCTAAGGTGGGATTAGAATTTATGACCTCCCAGTTTCTAGTCTGTTATCTTAACCACTAGACTACACTGGCTCACTGATATCATGCCAACACATGAAAACCTGTATACTTCCACCTGCCCAAAATAATCATACCCATAGAACCAGAGCCTGCTCTCAGTGGAACCCCTTGCTATAAATGCTGCTGTTGCCAAGCCACCAACCACTTTTGCCACCATTGCTTCTTTGTGCACAAGGTGCAGTCTCAGTGGGATGCTTGGCAAATAATTACCTTTCCCTACAAGAGCAAGAAAAGACTTCAAGTTCTGTCTCAAAATCACTCTGAATATTTTCTTCAGGAGGAAAATCAAATATTCCAGTGCCAAGTTACCTATGAGTTACAATATTTTCATATTATGTGAAAGAATCTGGATATTTAGTATTTTACTTTCTGTGATATAGAGAATAATCTCAAGAGTATGTACTTAAAAATGACAGCATCCCACTAATCCTTTCAATTCTACCAGAGGATATGTTAAAGCAAAGCATTCCAGTTTTCCCATCTTTGTTCAAAAACTTTAGAATAAGCCTACAAACAACTATGCTTGTAATTGTAATATGAGTGTAATTTTACAATACAAAAATAGCCAACTTTCAGAACTTATTTTTTCAGATGTATCTCCCAAAACAAATGTTAACTTATTATTCAGTGCCAAATGCATGTGGCATCTGAATGTTTTGGCAATTTTTTTAATTTCCTATTTTTTTGTTCTTATTTTCAATGTGTATATTCTGTGAAGAGTTATTAATAAATGTATATCTAGTTTTAAATCTAAAATGATCTTGTCATAGCAACATATTTATGAGAGATATTATTTAAACTACTATTTTTAATCATATCTGTTGATTTTTTCATGAATAAACTGGATTTTATATAAAATTCACAACATATACTTTTGTTTTGATATTATGAAAATCATGCATAAATTCAACACATAAATCTCAGAGTATAAATTACACATTTTGGATGGAATAAATTTTAAAAAATACAGCTATCTATAGATGTTATCCATTTGCTTACATTACAAAAATCCATTACTTAATTTATTATTAGAAAAAAAAATAGAGTCCTGAAGCCAATTTCATCATAGTTGGATAGTTAAAAGGAAACATGGATGTCTTTTTATATTTTACTTGCAATAGCAGAATGTTTTTTTCTGAACTGCTGACAGCAAAAAAAAAAACAGAGCAGAAATTATTCTTTAATATAATTGTCCTAATGTTATTTTTGGCTCAGAATACTTTATTAGCTTATGATAGAGTCCATTA
>JANHZU010003916.1:61584-74289 GCA_032468055.1 Acrochordus granulatus
AATAATATTAGATTAACAATAGAAATTAAATAAATTAAAACTGTTTGTGCAACACATTGTAGAACTTCAGCAATATTCGATAAAAAATAAACTTCATAGTGGGAAGAGTAGTGCTGCAAATATTTCCTTATTTTTCATCTGTAGAATACTGGAGTAAACTCAGTTCAATACCCAAAGTACAAAATTTCTAGAATTGGAAACAGCATCATCATTATATTTTTGCCTTCCAGCTTTTGCAAGTTAAATGTAACATAAAAGATATTTGTGCTGTTTTCCAGATGTCAGTAGTGACCTTGAACAAAACACTTAGGAAAATATGCAAATTGGAATGACACTACAGGAGGTCATCAATATTCAATAGGGAAGAGGGTAAAGCAACTCTGTGAAAAAACACTATGTTCTGATTTCTTGTGGTTAAAAGGAAGAGAAAGCATAAAGATATGATCATTTTTCTGAAAGGCAGCAATCACTATCATCTATATTTAGCTGCAATACTCTTTTAAGCATATGATTGTTTATTCAGATATTCATAAGAATCTTGCTTTCTTCATCAATTGTATACCAATGGAAAATCAGTTAAATGCAATATGCTATGGAAAAGGAAACAAGGAGAAAAGGGAAAATAGTTCAGGTATTCCTATTTTTACTTGACAATTAACATATGGGTGGGAAAGAAAGCCTGATCTGTCAGGCTTTATAGGACAGACAGAAAGAAAGCCTGATCTGTCAGTCTTTATAGGACAGACAAAAATGATGAGAGAGAGGTGATTCCTCACATAGCCAGGTCTTCATAGGGGTCAACTAACACCTTGAGTTGCATCTGAAACTCACTGGTAACCAATTCAGTATGCACAGAGAGGTGTTAAATGAGCATAACAAGATGTGCCTATAACTACTAGCACAAATGTGGTTTGGCCCATCTGTAGCTTCTAACTCGGCTTCATAATAGCCGTGTGTAGAGCACATTGTGATAATATACACAGGATAGAATCAAGAACCTATTTTTTGAACAGAAGTCCAAAAGGACCTCCAAATTGTGGAGATCACAATTCTATATGGGGAAATGCTTCTATATGGGGAATCACTTCTATATGGGGAAATGCTAATTCCAACATTTACATATGCTTTTCAGTTTACAACAGTTTCAGGCATATTTCAAATACAGTCCTAAAGGGTTTATTTTTACATAAAGTATTCCTATCCTGAAAGGAAGCACCAGTTTGGATCCAGAAGAAGTTACCAACTGCTTTCAGGTCACAAATATTTATTTTGGGGTAGTTGGTTGAGAAGATGGTATCTGTAGCTGATGCTCTTTAAGGAGTCTGATTATTTTGGCTTCTATCAGTTTGACTTACTTTTGGGATAGTATTTGCTACAGATGACCAGATTAATTAACTCTAATAGGATAGAGTGTGACTGCTTGATCAATATAAATAACTCCTGAAGCACTTCTGTAAGTGGATTGGAGATACTTTGTTCCAGTGGTTTCATTCCTAATTGCATGAATGGTTTTAGGGCATGATATTGGGTCACTGATCCTTTTCATTTTGGAAACGATATAATTGAGTGCCACAAAGCATTGTCTTATCCCTTTTATTATTTAATATCTAGATGAAATTGCTAGGACTGGTCATCAGACTTTTGAGACTAAGAGTCATGAATATGCTGATTAAATTGTTGGATCAAATACATTTAGACAGTGAATTATTGTCTTTAATGGCATGATAAGGTGATAAAGGGCAAAAAATCAATTCAAGAATAACAGGTACATACTTAGGGGGCATTCTTAAGAGCCCAAGTGGTTTCTATGACAAGGGGACATATTAACAGTTTTAGTAATTAATTCTTATTATGGTCATTGATCATGGTTTTGGAAATTTACAAAATGAATAAGCAATCCCATATTCTTGATTGTAAATTCAGTCCCTGGGAACATTGGGAAAGGTGTTGTTGAGCACTGCTCCTGGCTAGTGAGCTCCTTCTTTATTTTAGCTAGCTACTTGATTTAGTTATTTTAGCTCAAAGGAAGCTAAGGCCATTTGTCTGTTAGAATTTAAAAGCTTTTATCTCTTAGATCACTGAAATGAACTGAACAAACTGAAGATAAGCTAATAAATCATTTTAACAAAACTTCAGTTGATTGGTGTCTTGCATAGGAGACAGTCATTAAAGGCTGTTAAAGGAAAAAATGCTTTGTCGGTATTTTTAAAAATCTCTTGTAGACATTTTAGTCTATTTTAGCAATCTGATTTTAATGGTAGAAAATAGACAAATCACTAAAAGTAAGCTTATTACCTCTTTTCTGTGATATCAAACATTCAGCAGGATAGGAAACTCAATACAGCATTACAGACGTTTTTCCTACTAAACCACCCTAAAGAAAGAGATGTGTTTGTGGATTTCTTAATTGTGGACAGATGACTTATTCTATACTGTTTGCTTCTCTCAGAAATTCAGGAGCCTAATTTTAATCATATGCTGGAAAAAAATTGCTGGAAGAGGTACCATCAAGAATTAAGAACCTTAATCCAGTACCAGACAATCTGAGAAAGTTGAGTCCTTGGATCTGGTGTCTCTCTCCACATTAAGTTCCTGTCTGTTAAATCTTTTTAACAATGCAATTTTGAAACAATTGACTTTTGATGAGAAATGACTTGCAACTGAAAAAGCAACAAACCTGCTAAACTTCCAAAATATAAGATCTTGATCTATGAAAGAAAATTCAAGTACCACAAATGGCTGGTTTTGGACCACCCAATTGAGCAGGTTAGATGCTTTTGGTGTCTTGGCTCGATGTTTTACCATTCTCTATCTTGGTCAACGCAAAATTGTTTTGATCTTCTGAAGTTAAAAACCACCTGATTTGTGCTTCTGCATTTTTTTCTGTTCAAATGACAGATGCTATCTTAAATTAGTTTGGAAACACTTTTTATTTAAATATTTTTCTGGCCTAAAGAAGGTTATTCAAAACCCATTTATGGGTAGGGTAAATTTATCCAATTCACTTTCAAAACTATAGCACAATGTTGACCACAGTTATCACTCAAGTGCAGCTCGTTATAAAAATAACTTCTTTTGAGTCCATATAATGTTGCAGTTATTGCAAAGATGAACTTTTCCATGTTAGCTCATAATTATCAGCCATGATCAAGGAACTTAGACCTCCTTGAAAATACATTTAATTTTAGCCATTGACAATAATATAGTTCCATACATCCACTTCTACTTCAGTCCAACTAGCCTCCCTTCTTAGAACCACATTAGATATCCATTATAAAGAAGATATGTGGTCTTAAATGAACCAAAGTTATCTTAATGAGCTGGAATAATAAAATTATTGATGATAACAAATTTGCTCATTTTTACTACTTAATGCCTTGTATTATGATGCTAAAATTAAGATATTGTTTAAAGAATAACTTACCTCAGAACTATATGCTGCTAAGAAACTCCCAGCTTGGTTAAATCCTATTAGCAATACGTACACTGCATCATTTCAATGTGTTTGTGGCATTGCTTCAGGAGATGTCGTTCTTACTTATTTTGGCCATAAGTGAATTGATATACCAATTAAATATCAGCAGATCTCTGTCCTAATCCTCTTTGAGTTGGATTTTTTTTATTATAGCAAACCTTTATTCCACAATTTTTATAGAATATTTCAAGAGTATATTTAAATCAAACTCATACAAACTAGACAGTGATAGTCTAGTTACAATTATTTTTGCACAATTAGCCTTACCTTTAGATTATATGTGGGTATGTTCTTATGCTTAACCTGTGGACGGAGTCTACAGTGGATGCAGAAAGTGATGACCAAAGAAAATATCTGCTTTTGCACATCTTAATCCATTGCTGAAACAACTGCCTAGGTACCAATTAGTTACTGAGCCAAGTTCAAAATCTGGTTGTGACATTAAACTGTGGGATCAGCACATGTATGTCTAAGATTGTCAGAGGAGGATTGTTTAATATTGCTTACTGTATGCCTATAGGAATAATGTGTTTTGTTGCAGTTATGCATGGACAAGCCTTCTCTGCAGTTGGTATTGTTTTGTTCCCTGAAATTTATTGTTGTTGTTCAGTAGCGCAGTTGTGTATGACTCTTCGCGACCCCATGGACTGCGGCATGTCAGGCCTTCCTGTCCTTCACTGCCTCCCAGAGACTGCCCAAACCCACACACATAAAACTGACTATGCTATCTAACCATCTCATTCTCTGCCATTCCCTTCTCCTTTTGCCTTCAATCTTTCCCAGCATCAAGGTCTTTCTAATGAATCCTTTCTTCACATTATTTGACCAAATATTTGAGCTTCAGCTTCAGCATCTGTTCCTCCAATGAGCAATCAGGATTGATTTCCTATAGGATTGACTTTTTTGATCTCCTTGCCATCCAAGGGACTCTCAGTAGTCTTCTCCAGCACCACAAATTGAAAGCATCAATTGTTCAAAGCTCAGCCTTCCTTATGGTCCAACTCTCAGAGCCATACATTATTACTGGGAAAACCATAGCTTTGACTATATGGACCTTTGTTGGTAAGGTGATGTCTCTGCTTTTTAATATGCTTTTGGCTTTGCCCAGCTGTTTCACTCTTTCTGGATCTATTTGTAATTCCTTCTGATCTGAGAGGCTCATTTTCTGTTGTCCTATCTTTTAGCTTTTTGTTACTGTCCATGGGGTTTTCATGGCAAGGATCCTGGATTGGTTTGCCATTTCCTTCTCCAGTGGAGTCCTGTAGCCCATATGTAGTCCAGGAACCCAAACAACATCTGGTGCAGTCCTTGTTAACCCAGGCAATGACTATCTGGTAAGGATTTCTGTAAATTATATCTCATATTTTTTATGGGAGGGAGACACATTTTGTCTGGATCCTCTGATTAGATCTGTCCAGAATGGGCACACAAGGCCCCCAGCCACAGCAAGGTGATGCCTCATTAGGGGGTGAAATTCACTGGCAGATTCTATAACTTTTAGGCATTAATTGAAGACATATAAATGCTGCAATAAATATTTTTTTGCTTTCTTTCTCCTACCACCTTTTTAATGGCAATATTAATGTTATATTATTTTAACTGCATTATATTGTTGTATTTTAACTGTTAGCAGCTGCTTTAAGATTTACAACAAGAACAAAAACAGTATGAAAAATATATTAAATCAGTGTGGCTTACTTCTAAAAATAATATTATAATAACAAAATACTTTATCTTGGAGATGGTTAGTGGTTTAGAATTTTTAATTCTGTTTCTATTATGTTTTTTATTGTAAGCTGCCCAAAGTCATTTTGATTTTGGTGGCTTATAATTTAATAAATAAATAAAGACTGCTTATCTGAAATATTGTATTTATATCTAGTTTAGAATTCATTAAGATAGCATCATGTAACTATTCAAAAATCAGGTCAGCTATACCCTTACATCATTTCAAAACCAGTATAAAAACAGATTGTGTTACTCATTAAAGAAGCATTAAGCAGTGCCTCAAAAACTGATAGTTAACTGATAGGACGTTGTAGAATGGTGATTCCTTCCAAGAAATATACAAAATAATTTTGTTCTAAAATTATTCTTACTTTATTGTCTGCTTGCAATTTCCGGATGAATGTAGAAAAAGCATGCCTAGCTTGTGAAGTTCAAAGATTTCATTTTTAAAGCATGGAATTGGATATCAACTTCTCTGACAGTGGAAACATTGTACAAGCCTCATTAAAGCAAATAACACAGCGCTTGAGTGCAGCAAGAGCATAAGTCATGTCATGGTATGCTTTTCATGGAACTGAGTTTTTCAAGATCAGTCCATGCTAGTACCTGAATGTTAATGTAGCCACTCTATAATCCACATCAAAGAAAGGCTATTTTTTTACTTCTGTTATTTTAATGTAATTGCCTAATGAGACCCTATCAAAAGTATAAAACTAGATGGTTAGGATCCAAATATACTTATAAAGTACAGCATTTTGAAGGCTCAATGAGCTTCACAGAATGTATAATTCTAATTTATGTTGCGTTCACACCCTTAGGTGCTCTCTTTTTCTCATGATTGAACCTTGTTAGCAAAAAGCTCACCCCTAGCGATAGGAAAAAGCTCAGGTAGGGCTGCCTAACTATCCATAAATCCATTAAAATTGCAGTTTCCTTAGAATTCTACCTTGCAAGATATATGATTATTAATTTGATTTGTAGAAGAGCAAAAATCAGGCAAATTAAAAATAAAAAAATTCTCCTACCTGATTTACAGCAAAGGACAACAAATTCTTTATTTTTATGTATGTGTTCAGTTCCTTTAATACAGATCGTTACTGTGAATTACTAACAGAACATTATTTCTATTAGTACTTCAAAGCATACTGTCTTCTGTGTACGGGAGGCATTGTGATAAGCAGGCTACAATTTATTAATCAAAACCAAGGTTTAAGTCATAAGAGCTAAAGAACTTACTGATGTTATAAAGACATTGATTTTCTTTGGAACTATGAACTGAATAGGAGTGTCATTCATACAGCTTTGGTCAAATTTCCAACTTCAACTTCTCATGGGTATTTATATAGAAAGGTTCTGGTGTTATACTTCTGCATTTGAAAAGCAAAATATTTCTAAACCAGAAGAATTTGCACACCACCTGATTTTTAAATGTATCTAAAGGGAGTTCAGAAGTACTACTGACATTCTTGAAAACTGGGTAACATTTTAACTTTTCAAGTAGGTTTGAGTAAGATATATACCCAAAGGAGATAAATACACATAGGCTATTTATAAATCATGAGCATTAAACTCTAGGTTTTAGGCAATTTTGTAATCAGTATAACATTCCATGTTTTCTATAAGAGGCCATTTAAATAAATTGAGATTAATTGTAGTATGTTTGAGGAGCTATATTTAATAAATAAATCTAATGAATAAAGGCATGTAAATATGTTTAAATCTCTAAAACGCTTATGTATAGCAGAAACAAATTGCACTGAAATATATGATTATAATGAAAGAAACATTAGTAATAGTAGTTGCAGTCTTTTGTATACTTACCTGATAATAAGCCTTGAGCAAAGTGGGACCAAATTCTAATTACCCTTGTATTGGATGATATTATTAGTATGGATTCAATACTATATTCAACCAATTCAAAGGGTTATACAATACAAAACTGTTCCCATATTCTCTTTCTCTATCATATACAAACACAGAGAGACTATATAGTGTATGTGAGAGATTTATTTTATTAAAAAAACCCTCAAATTTAAATTTAATTAATATAGTTTAGTTACCCTTTTGATTTTCTGTATTATTAATTAACTTACTAATTAATAGAGCAGTCCTATTGGGTTGATGAATTAGCTATCTGTGTAGAGTAACTACCAAATGCAAAAGTGAACTGGATTTATTCTAGAAAGGCAGATGCTGAGGATGGGAAATACATGTACCAATACGTGACATATTCAGTAAATCTTCAGCATTTGCTTTTTTCCTCTTATAACTGTAGACCAAACTCTTGCAGAGTTGCAATTTTTCTTTATCTGAAGACTCGCTCAATCCCTCTTTGAAATATTTTTTACAAGAATCATAGATACTAAAATTTATGAAAACACTTTATTTGAAGATGCAAATATTTTCCTGAAAAATGTCTACAGAAGCTAGTTTCCTTATTTATCATTGTATCAAATCTGAAATAAGTGTTCCATAACATTATACACTTTTGCCTGTTCAAGATGGAGAGAGGGAAACTCATATACTAATCAGTGAAACCCTAACTGTATAAACATTAGGATTGTATTAAAGGTATACATTAAAGTCAATGTTGCAGAAAGGTAATGGTGACCATACTCATTAAGTGCAGCCCAAAGACCTATAAGCTGAAAAAGAATTAGGCTTAATAAATGATGAATATGGTTTATTCTATCCTAAACCTCTTTAATAAAAAAAAGTTTATCCTTATGCTATTATAATTTTCATGTCTCTTTTTAAAATAGCATTATCTATGCATATGAAGGAGGGCTACAATTATGGGGTGCATCTAGAAAACATTAATTAACCCAATTGCCTCAGAACATTAATAAATAACAAATCAGATATAATTATTTTGCTTGAAGACATGTTTTGGGGATTTTTTTTTCCTATGCTCATGGAAATCTTTGGTTACTAGGTTTAATGTTTTGGAAAACTCAGGCTTTCTTCATATGAGATCTTGTATACAGAGAAAAAACTTGTTTTCTAAATATAAATTGCTACAGAAATAATTTGAACCCCAGCCTTGAATATAAAGGTTGAAAAAAGTGAAATATTCACTTCCACTGAAAAAAATAAATCTTACCTTTTCAACAAGAATGTTTATGTAGTTCTGAAAACCATGCATATTTTGCTGTGAAATCTAAAAAGAATGTTGGCATTCTTTTGTGACATGCAAGAGATTTTATAAGGATAGCCCCTGATATGGCCATCAACGTATTTATCAGATATACTGTAAAGCATCTCATTCAAATGCTTTGTACTGATGTAATTTATATCAAATTTTCAATCCAACTGCTTGAACTGACATAGTTATGCTAATTACATGGACTGTTTTTCAAACACTGAGGAAAAAAGTAATTTCTCTGTTTTTTTAACTATGGCTTCAGTATCACTTTAAGTTATTGCTGCTACAGTATGTAGCAGCATATAGATAGATATACTTATCTATACATACAGTATATATTCTTCAATAAGGAGAGTCTGCAAAGTCTTTTTAATTTAATAAACTTTTATTTTGGTTCAGTGAGACTGTGTAGGATTATATATTTGTGCAATGACATAATGTAACATGCCTTTTCTTTTCACTGATCAATTCATATTTACTGAATGCCTGAAAGAGTGTTCTACATATCTTGCCATATATGGCTTCTTCATTATTCTTTGAAGCTTGGGGTAGAGCCTACAGGCACTGCTAAATCCCTGAATCATCTCTACATTCAGGGACAAATGAAAAAATAGCTCCTATAAATGAATGAATAAATCAATAAATATAAAGATAAATACTCCCTTTAGTTGAGCTTTCCTGATGACTACATATATATGTAGTTTTCATGGCAATGAATAACTTATTCCTAATATTTGCCAGGGTCAATTAAGTGCTATCGTTTGCTGATACTTATTTGTATTTACATAAGCAGAGATTAGTGTTAATCACCTTAACTGCATTAATTCATGGATTCCTTCCATCTTTGCAAAACACGCGTTCCAAGGAAATCCAATATTGCTGAGTGAACTTCTGTTTAAATACATTCATACTAACTATTTCTTACATTCTATATGCAGATCTTTTTAAAGTTTGGAATAATATGTTTTTATGGATATATAATGGTAATACTAAATTTGAACATCTCACTATAGGGATAGCATATAATTACAGGATGCTTCAACTTATGACCATTCCTTCAAAGTTATGACCTTTGCAACACCCCCACAGTCACTTTATCAACATTTGGGCACTTGGCAGCTGACCCACACGTAAGGCTGCAGGGGAACTTCATCTCTCTCTACGTGCCTATTTTTTCCCCATTTATGTCTTTTTGGTTCCTGCACCCTGCCTTGCAAGATGGCAAGCAGCTCCATCCATGCGGTTCTGGGATGCTTGCCATGCGCTTGGGAGATTCAGATGCTCAGCAAATACCAACAAGCATTTATTCATCAGATGTCTTCTCTCCCAGTTCCTTTTTATTTGATTTTTATTTGAATTAAATATGAGGATTGGTAGAAGTAAAAGAAAGGTATATAAAGTTGGTTTATTCGATAAAGGTTAAAATAAGACATTTATTTTGCAAAGTTCTGGCAACCCTTTATAGATTTTTTTACTGACCACAGAATTGGAAAAAAATGATATTGTATGGCTTTGCTTATAGATAAGTGAGGGATATAGAATGAAGAGATATATACTTGTAATCTTAGAGGGGTGAAAAGTTGCCAAATTTGTTTGTACATATTATGATTATAACTTTTTCATATGTTTTATTATATTTTTACTTTCCTATTTTTTCCTGCAATTCTTAATCCTTTTTTCTCTTCTTTTTCTCTAAGTTAATTTGTCTAGTTTTTACTACTGTAAAAAGAATTCTAAAAATATATTTTTAAAAAGACTTCCAAAATAAGATATAGAATTATTGAAAAACATAATGGTTAAATTTTTTATTTAAAATATTTGCAACTGGTCATGATAAGCAAGATTAAATAAAAATATTGATTATGATGCAAGTATTATTAACTTTTGTTGCTTTTGAAATCACAATATACACAAATGCAATTCTCTCAGTTGGTTTTAGGCCTGGATAAAACTCTTCACATCAAATTTGCATATTTTTTGACTTCACCTAATTTGTTGAGAAGTTGCACTTATAGAATAATTCAAAATTTGGGTTCCATGGCTTTTTATTTGGAATTCTAGGCTTGTAACTCATAAAAGAAGCTCAATTCCTAAGAATGATTAAATTTCACAAAACAGTAATCCATCTGACAATATTCTGAGTTACATTAAGTTTTACATAAAACATAGCAAGATGATATAAAAAAAGAAAAGTAATGAGAAAAACATTTTTATTAACTTTTCCAATACTAAAATATATTTTCAAAAATGAAAACTTGTTATATTGGTATACATTATGGCAGAAAAGAAAATCAAAAAAGAACCCTTAAAATTATAACTTGAAAAACTTTCTGAAGAACCTCCAGGGAAAGCTTTAGCAAAGCTTTGAAAAGAAGAAAAGATTGAAATATCCCCCATCTCCAAACACAACTTCTCAAGCAGACAATATTTAAGAGGACAGTGAAGAGACCACAAACTTATAAAATAAAATAAAATATTTCCTTTTGAGACAGAAAGAGAAATTGAGATGCATAGAAAAATATAATAGGCATTAAAGGAAATCCATGTTCAGGCACACTGAGAACATCTGATAAATAACCTTCTCTTAAGGAACTGAACCCAAAAAAGCAAGCTGAAGCTGAACCACTCATCGTATATGCTCCTGAAAGCTACCTCTTCTAACAATCAGAAAGAGAACAAAATAAAAAAGTACATTAAACATCTTTCCAGACCCAAAATAGAGATTTTTTTAAAAAAATCCCAGTTTTGTATTTTAAGTTCAGCTCTTTCAAGTGTTTTTAAAGGATTTGCTTTTACTCTTAAGGAGGACAGTGGAGGTGAAGTACGTTCTTCTTCCTTTCCATTATCAGATTCTTTACCTGCCATACATAGAGACTGATTGTGTGAAGTGCTAAACTTCCTTCCATTAAATTCTCCAAATTGCCTACCATGCTGATTTTGCCAGGAGGGTTCCCGTATATCAAAGAAACTTCCCACTGAAGTCAAATATGCTCTATATGTGGCTAAGAATGAGAATTATAACAAAGGAAACAAATGGGGAATTTTTATCTTCTCCAAGCTACTATTGTGTATTGATGTTTTAAAGATGCTGGACAGGGTTATTAATGACAGGATAGTGATGTAATCTAGTGGATCCTGAAACTGATAATTTGATAGGAAACCACCTTCATAGTTTTAAAAATGGAACCACACACTGGTAGATTTTACTCCATATTCATTGCTAATATTTATGAAAAGATCAACGCACAAATATTAGAATATATTCTTACCTTTAACTTTGAGGAAATATTGCCAAATTTTGTTTAATGTTTTATTTTGTAATGGATGATTTTAAGCTTGGTTAATTTAAGCTATATTTACCTGAATTCTATTTGAAGTACAATAGGCTACAAATCTTTAAATATTAATTTATTTGGGGACAAATGGTTTTCATCTCATTGACCCCAGAAGAAAAGGGTACTTTGAAAATATATGTCAGAAAGTTATTTTTCCTCCATCTTTGCATTACAGGTGATCCATCAGTTATGGCAGCAATTGGGACTAGGATTGCTATTGCTAATCTATATGGTCATAAAGTGCAACATCTTATGACTGCATTGCTTAGTGACAGCAAACAGTCAGTCCTGGTTGCTGTTGTAACCCTGAGACATGCAAGTAATTAAGTGAGAAGCAACAGGAATCCCAGGTAAAGCATGCAGGGGTGCCACAGGGGATGTGGAAAGTTCTGGGAAGCCCGGCATGGATTGCAGGGAGGAGGGTGAAATGGAGTCAGGAAGGACAGGGGAAGTAAGGCATGACATATGTGGGAAAGAGAGGAAAGAGGGTGCAGTGCATGTGAGCAAACGGGGAAGGATGTGTGGTATGTATGAGCAAACTGGGAAAGGAATGCAATGTGCATAAACAAAGGGAAAAGGAGGGCATGGTATGTGCAAGCAAAGAGGGGAAGGAAGGTGTGATGAAGAGAAGAGGGGAAGATGACAGTGTCTGTGAGTTAAGAAAGGAGATCAACAGAGTGGGGGAGAGTTACCTGAGTGACTTGTAATTTTCCCTGTTGACTTCCCCATTAACTTTGCTGGTTAAGTTAATGGGGAACAGTCATAAGTCCCTTCGTTCAATACTGTCATAATTTTGGTCTTTGAACAAGTGGATGTTAAGTGAAGACTACCTGTAGTTTTGAATACTGCTTGGGCATTCTTCTGTCTAGCATGTTTTATAATTAGAGAAATTGATCAGACTAAATGATAAAACCATTAACTTAACTCAGTATGATGTAAAGAATACCTATTAAATCAGTATTATTTTCAGTCACAATTAACTTCTTCGATTTCCTGGATATAATCATTCATCTAAATCTGAT
>JANHZU010003917.1:7470-27923 GCA_032468055.1 Acrochordus granulatus
TACCCCGCTAGTTTACCGGGTTTTTATTTTGTTTTAATGTTTTTTTTTAATTTCTATTTTAATTGTTTTTAACATATGTTTTTTACTGTTGTTAGCCGCTGAGAGTCTTCGAATTTCGGCGGCATAGAAATTTAATGAATGAATAAATAAATAAATAAATTTTGATGTTATATTACACTGATGCAAGCAATGAAAACATCACTTGAAGGGAATATTTTAAAGTTTGGCAACAGTGGCTATCATATGGCTCAGAGCACAGACATTCTTGATCAAAATGTCATGGGACTTAGTATCTGTTATATAGGGTTGCTGCTCATGTTCGGCACCGATTTCCTCAGTGGCGCACCCATAGCTGTCTGGGCTCTAAGCCTGTGATGATCTGCCACCTCACAGTCTACCATGCTAAGTGAAAGAACCAGTTTGACCCCCTTTGGGTCAAGGAAGCATTGATGATCATGAACATTCATAGAACTGAAGGGGTGCTTCTTTTCAGTGTTGTTCCAGCAAACCCAGCCCACCTTTGCAGAGTTTTCATTAAGCTATCCAGCCTCTCACCCCTCTGTATTTTAACCTCTTTCCATGGAAGGAAAGAGGCAGCTTCATCTTTTCCTTTCTCCTTCAAGTGAAGCAAGTGTGGGTGTCCATGTCCATTACTGTATAGGAGGAAATGGTATGAGTAGCATATATATAGATATGGCTGCAAGACTGTAAATGTCTATTTTCTGTATGGATATGTGTCTGGTGGAAAATTTAAAATTGGGCTTATGGCATCATCTGTGTCTCTGGAGAGGTTATAATATATTGCATTCCCATGTTTAAAATTAACATTTTAACAAGTACAAAATAGAGAAATCCAGGTGATATCCATGAGAATATTGGTATTGATGCCATACTGAAACCTAGATATAGATCACTATCTGTCTGAAGACAAACTACTGTATGATTTTTTACTTTCTTTTCCAATGTATTACTTTCATTACCATTTTTCAATATGGAAAATTTAATGCAAATGAATGAAAAAAATACAAAAAATAACTTGTATTTTTATTGCTATAAATACCATTTAGAAGAAATATCAATACAAAAATAGCTGATTGTCAGATTTGGGATTTTATCTAGCAAACTGAAGAGACACACCCTATTTTTAAGGAATGGGAGGAACAATGTGGGAGCTGGGAAAAAGCAACTTGAAGAAGTATAGACTTCAAATTAACATGCTGACTGGAGAATTCTGGAAGTTGAAGTCCAGACATCTTCAAGTTGCCAGGGTTGAGAAACACTGAATTAGCTTCACACCTGTACAAGTGGGCAGCAATCACTTTTTTTAATGTGAATTAATGAAGCATATCAAATAACAGATATTAGCAAGGGGGAAATCAGCATGATGTCTGCAAAGAGAAGCACTTGGAGATGGTTGGAGATTTGTGCAATCTAGGGCAATCAAGCATGTGGATGAGATGTCTAGATAAATATAGCTTCTATAATTTGATTCCCTAAACTTTTGATTAAAAAGCTTTAATCCAGAGCTCCATAAAGTATAGATTAAAAAGGAATATTCAGATCCTTGTGCAATCATCATACATTTGTCCATGCTAGACAAGGCCAAAACAGGGTGAATGTGAGATATCAGATAATTAGTTTGGCTATTGATTGACATTTATTTTATTTATTTACTTATTTGTATCCCACCATTATTATTTTTACAAATAATTTAAGGTGGTGAACATATTTAACACACCTTCCTCCTCCTATTTTCCCCACAACAACAAACCTGTGAGGTGAGTTGGGCTGAGAAAGAATGACTGTTCCAAGTCACCCAGATGGCCTTTGTGGCCAAGGCAGGATTAGAATTCATGGTTTCCCACTTTTTAGCCTGATGCTTTCACCACTAGACCATACTGGCTCTGTTCAGTGTTGTTCAATGTTGTGAACAAACTTTTGTCACAACACTGAAGGCTGGTAGAGGAGAAGAAATTACAGATCATTTTCAAATTTTTTTTTGAGGTATTGGAGAATAGAAACGATGACAGTGAGAAAATGTCCAAAATGTACTGTATGAAAGATACAAAAGACATTTGATTTTTTTCTGTAAGATTTAACAAGAATATTCACACAAGAAATGAATAACTTGCTTGAAACAAAGTGTGAATATTTAAAGAAATCAAGAGACTTGTTTGTGTGTCCCAGTGACCAGGAGTTTTGACAACAAAGGCTCTTTAGGCCCATCTTGTATTTATACATTGACACCCTGAATTGGTACATCCATTTCACATTTACTGTAACATAAAAGAGAAAATAATGGTTTTAATGCTAGAAAGTTGGAGAAGATTTTTTCTGCTATAAGATAATGACAGTTGCAGGAGACTTAGATTTTGAATAATCTCTATCAGGAAGTTTTGATATGCTTAAATGTTGAGAGAAGGAATAAAATATCATATTCAAGGTGGGAGGGAGAAAGGGAGATGAGAAAGATTTGAAAACCAATAGATCAGGAGCTGGAAGTAAAGGAGAGTCAGAATCCAAAAATAGTGGAACAGCATGATGAGAGGAACAGCAATGTTTGGGAACATGGAACAGGGATTAGGTTCTCCTCACCCCCCCATCTCTAAGGAAGATGAGAAGAACCATGAAAAAATATGTAGGAGAGAGAGCAAGAACACAACATTCATATTTCCATATAGGTAATTTTATTATTTTTAAGGTAAGATATTACACATAGTAAAGAAAAAGAGAAAGAAATAATAAGCCAAACAGAGAAAAGGAAAACAGAAAGGAAAAATGGTTAAAACTATTGTACATCAACATCATTTATTGTACCTCCCCATATCTTAGTAATTTTGCAAATCATTTTTGCGTTCATCATATTCGCATGATTATACATTTCCTCCTCAAACTTACCACCTGTCTTTTTTGAGATCTCATCCATTTCAGTTATGATTTCTTTTGTCTTGTCCGTCCTCTTGATCCATTCATTTTAGCTTCATATATTTATTTTGTGATTTGTCCTTCTTACCCTCTATATGATCAAACAGCAATTCATTATTTTTGCATCATCACAGTTAACAGCAAATAAGTTCTTAGGAACACATTCCCACTTCACTGAGCTACCTCACTAGAGAAGAGTAGAGATCCCTGGGACATTCCACAAAGTAAAAATCTCTGGACCATTCTTTCATAACCTACCAGCACCAACTGCAATTGGCCTCTTAGGAAACAGAAGAAGTGTACAGCAATGCCCCCAACTACAAAAACAAAATGGTCCAAATGATAGCATGGTCAATGGTACCAAAAGCTACTGAGAGATCAAGGAAGTCCAGGAGATTAGCACTCTATTAGTCCAACTCTGTCAGCAACAACTGTGGCCAAGACAGCTTCTAAAAAGAGTACCAGGGATCCAGATAACTCACTTCTAGAGTCCTCTGAGTTGCAGAAAAAGCACTTTCTCTAACAACTTCTCCAAAAATGAGAATATTTTAGAAAAAGGTATAAATGTTCTGAGGAATAATATAAAAATAATAAAAATAAATAAAAATTAAAAGGCTCCAAAATAGTCAGCAAATGATAGTTTCCTGAGCAAGGGACATACCATGGCCTCTTTCAAAGGCTATGGAAAGAAGCATTGGCTACTGTTCAGATCCCATCTCCTCTCATCTTACGAGAGCCCTTAACCAGTCATGAGAGAGCTGGTTCTAGCTGAGAAGTGGTGGAGCTGCCATTACAGAGAGTACTATATATGTCTTCAGAACTTACAAACTCAAATTTATTTCAGATAATTTCAGAAGATTGTTGTTGGAAAAATGGCCATTTTTAATAAGAAACCAAAGTGTTTGGAGATAGAGGCAACAAGGAAAACGTTATAGGCATGCACAAGTACACTGGGCTTCCAGTGAAGAGAATGCAGAAGAGCCCTAAATGAAGCAAGCAAGATGATTTATTATGGTCTGATGCAATGCCTCTAAATTCCACATTCCAACAAAGGCTCCGAGCTCACCCTCTTCTATTGCTTCCAACACAGCAGTCCTTTATTGTACCTATGTAGTATCTCCTTGCATACTAGAGACTAGATAACAATCTGCTTTCTGTTTTTTGTCTCCTTCCTCTTTATCTACTCTGTCTAATATACATTTCAGAACCACAAAGAAAGGCTAGAATACTATTTTTCCACACAAGACAAGACCCAATCATCATCACTGTGTATAAGAAATAGGGAATGGCCTTGAAGGACAGAAGGAAAAACTGCAACTGAGCAATGATTAAACTAGCAGGGCTTGAGTCCATTTCAAATAAACTAGTATGAGTTAATATCTCAGTCCACTCTTCCTTGGTTCACATGAAGATAAAGGAAGGGAGGAGGGAGAGGGAAGCACATTCAAACTCACAAAATTCTGTTCCTATCGATGTTCTAATAAAAATAGTTATATAGCTTCTTAGTCTGATCTACCTTATATGGCTGACAATTGGCACTAACCAATTAAGAGTCCAATTCAGCTTGGGTCTGATCAAGTTTGTCTACCAAATGCTGCTAGAATTCTCACATCAGGCATTCTTGGAGATCCTTTTTCCATAGGAGGCAACAAGTCTTGTTGCTAGGTGGCACTCAAGAGACATTATAAGAGTGACAAAACATTTCCTTTTCACCACTCGTATTACCACCAAGTACTCTCAGACATGAACTACTAATGGTGACTGGTCAGATTTGAGATAGGTCTTCTTCCAACAGTGCTTGAGGCATCTCCTCTGCTCCTTCATCTCTTAATCTCCTCAGCAATCCAAGGAGATGCAGGAAGGGAAAGGCAGGTCCAGTATAATCGGTTTCACTCATTTAATTAATGTGTATTCTTTCTCGGTTAGCTTTTCTTACATTCCAAATTGAAGTGTTCCATGTGCCATGGTCATCACCAGACAGGCCCACAGATACTGATCTATACTCCATCAAGGCTTCATTCAATCAAATTTTTCACATAAGACTTCAGATTCAAATGAGATTATCAGCCTTAGCTGTACTCATGCTACACAGAGCTTTTCCTGCTGTAAGTAAGGACAGTAGTGGTCAGTTTGGATACATTTAGGCCAGTAAGATCTAAGTGCAACCAAAGCCCATTTTTTACCCCAAGTACATTTATACTCTTCTGTGTAAGCTAGAATCTATAATCTAGAGGCCACTTTATGAGTCAACATATTGTTTCTCTCATTCCACCTGTGATGTATGCAGTATATGGACACACAGTCAAAATGCAGAATAAAAGTAGTATTTAGAAAAGTGGCAGGCTCAGCCTCATTGCATTAACAATTCAAAGCACCACAGAGGAGCTCAGCCCTCTGATATATGTGTGAAAATTCCAAGTGCCTCTAGATGGCAAAAAACAACAGGAGATGGGAGCTCAGATCAATTGCCTTTCCTGAAAGATAACATGGTTTGCATAAATTCTTGATGTGATTTTAAAAAGTATGTGTGAGAGAGTGTATGTACTGTATACATTGGTTTACCTACATCTTCTTCCTTCTTCACTATGCAATGAGGTTGAATATACTGTATATGGTATGCTAACCATAAAATATATAAATATGAAGACAGAATCAATGACCCTAACATACATCAGAATTAGTCAAAATCATAACATGGCTAATATTTGGATGATTTAGATGCTTTTCACTTTTAAATACTGCCCACCTCTCTTGTTCTGCTTCTCAATGAATACCATAACAGCCTTTCTGCTTCTTTTCTGCTGTAAAGAGAAACAAAACTTTTGCACCTTGTAAGAAAACAGCAACTGATTCTGACTCCAAAATGCTCTTTCCTTGTAATGGAAATAAGGAGCATAGAGCACCATGAGCTATTTTTCCTCTTGCTTCTGAGGGAGGCATTGGTTATCTGCTTGCACCTCTGCAAAAGCTGCTAGGGTGGATGGTACATTCTCAACCTTTTCCTTCTGGGTAGGAGAAGTTGCTAAGCAACCATATCCCTTGGGAGTCTGCTATGCCAGCATGCTGATCCCATTATGTCAGCAGGACAGGTAAAAACACCCAGCAGCTTTAAGTAAAGATGCCAGACCCCGAGAGTCTGGAAGAAGAAATGGTTTGGACTGTGGAAAACTGCCCTGAGACAAAGCAGCATTCAGAACGGAGGACTTGCTACCTAGATCGGAAGAACCTTGTGTTTAATGGAAGAGAAATGTAAATGAGAAGAAATAAACCCTAAGGACTTGCTTCCACTTTTGCCCAAACCCTAAGATCCAGACCCCTTCCCTGGGCATAAAAAGTAGGGCCAGTTCAGGAAGAATGTGGTTTCACTGCACCATGAGGCAACTGCAACCCAGAAATCTTGTTTATCATCACATCAGTCACAAAAGGAAGCAGGTATCTTAATTTTCTGGTAGTGCCATGCTGCTGCTTAGCTCCCTTGATCAGAAAGATCTCCATAGGGCCATGACTGCTTGAATATTTAATCCCTTCCTCTTGAACACAGAGGATGAACTGATGTTACTTCAGTCATGATGCATAGATGCCCATTGCTGTTATCTATCTATCTGTCTGTCTGTCTGTCCATCATCCATCCATTTTTATGTTCTATATTCAAAGTAGCATGCAACATATTAAACAAAATATTAAATATTATTATAAAGTTATAGAGCAAGTTATTATCAAAGAATGAGAATGATCACATATGTATGGAATTACATTTTCATAAGCTACTTGGGCCAGCATCAATAAAAAGTTCTTGTGCCTGGTATTCACATGTTTAAAAAGGACAAAGGATAGAAGCTCCTCCCCTCCCCACACCCAAAACAATGTCAAGGCATAGGCAAGTTCAAACCTTGATGAAAAATGAACATTAAGGAATTCAAAGATTTGAAGGTTGAGACAAGCCCTTAAAACAGAGCTTGGGAACAAGCATGTAACCACTGAGATTTGAACAAAGCATTGGGATCACTACCTAGAAGTTGTTGACATTTGCATTTGGTATGAACAATAGTTTCTGAATTGTCTTTAAAGGCAACTTCATATGAAGAATATCACAATCTCCAGGTATGACAGTGGCTTGAAAAGCTAAGGTCAGGCTACTTCATCTTGGAAGTTTGCCAGATCAAGCTGCTAAAAGCATGCCTGGCAGCCAACATCATGGACATTTCAGAAGTAATTCTAACCAAAACAGTATTCCCAGGCCATGCAATTGATCCTGTGAGGGATATGCAACACCCTCTTAACAACTAACTTTATTTCCATCCTGTCTAAATATTGAAGTTTGCTTCCACTTTTGTCAAAACTAAGCCCTGTTTTTGGCATCCACCAGAAGACTGAATGAAAGAGAGACGAGTATCACCTTCCTATTGATGAAACTTCAGCTGTACACCTCAGATGAATTCTCCCCAAGAATTCAATTGACCTAATTTTGTCCACTTTTAAGTGAAAGTTTTTAATGCTACTGAAAAATATCCTTAGAAATCAAGATTCTTGCGAACACAAGATTACTGGCATGCAAATGCTCTCAGTACAGGTATTCTCTCCCAGTAGATGCTGGCTGCAATTCAGGAAAATACATCTTACCTTGCCTAGATTCTCCCTCACCAGCTATAATTCTGGTGAGGAAGAATCTTTGAATTAAGGACAATTGCATAGCTTGGTATGAATTTGAAACGGTCGTTATGGACATCCCTGAACATATAACACCATTTTAACAGAAGAACCTAATGCCCAACATTCACTTCAGACTTCAAAACTGAATGATGACATCCTTAAAATTTAAACACAGAAAAATTCTTGGCAACAAAAGTTTACATTGATTATAATGGAATCTTAGCCTGCCACCATGCGGCCATTTGTGCTAAAGTAATCGTTGTAACAACACATCTCATTCTGAGAACTGATTTTGTTTCTCTTCATTTACTGCTTTTATTTGGAAAAATAAAACTGAACACTTCTTTCAGTTGATTGTGTTTGCCGGATTAGTTACCTAAAATGTTTTTAAAATTGACAGAGTTATTAAAAAGTAATGTTTCTGGACAAACTTTCACATTTTAGTTAAAGAAGATGCAGTAATTTTGCACGTAATTGTTAACAGGGACCAAAGTCAATTACAAAGTTGCATAAAGAAGAGCTTCTTGTAAAAGATGTGATGAATGTATACAGTATAGGGTGATACCAGTAAAAGTACCTGGAGGGTCAAAATATGTATCTTTTACTTGCCCTTATTAGCAAGTATGCTTTCCCAGTATACAAAGTGTTCCAAATAAAAAGAGGGTTAGATTGCCTGTTTTATTAGCATTCTAGTGATTTTTAATACTGAATGTGTCTTTTTGTTTCCTTAATTTCGGCTAAGACCAAACTACTCTGGATCTGGGTGAAAGGAAATTGGGCTGACCGTGAATCTGTTTCAGCTCTCAGGCCATTCAATCGATCAGTCTTTCACCTTAAAGTCCACACATGGCTTCTGCCTCATCTGTGATACAGAAATTTTATTGCCCAAGACTAGAATCCTCACAATATATAACAAAGCAGGAATGAAACTCTAGAAAGAGGTTTCACATAATATTATTCCAATAGAGGAAAGATAAGATAATTTGATACAATCTATGGATTCTAATTAATATCATAAAATAATGTTTTTAACAAAGGCAATGAGTGGTAAGAAAAATACTGAGAATATTTTTTTTTTGAGAATATTCTGGAAGAATCACAAAAAATGCTTTCCTCAAACGACAACTGGACTTTTTTGTTTTTTCTCTTTTGAAGAGATTTCACCTCCCATCCAAAAAGCTTCTTTGGTTCAAACTAACTGGTGAGGGTGTGGCAGAATTGATACTTTCCCTCTTAGCAGACTGCCAGACTTTATAACACTTAGAGATTAACCTGGGGAGATTAACTGTGCCCTCAGGGTCACCTGAATCAGCATACAAAAAAGTGAGAAAACTGTCTTGGGGTGATGAAAGAACTGCATTGTAAACAGGAGATAAGTGGTGTTTAATTCTCTCTTTTAGACCAAACCAGTTAGTTTGAACTGAAGAAGCTTCTTGGATGGGAAGTGAAATGTCTTCAAAAGAGAAAAATCAAAAAAGTCCAGTTGCCTTTGAAAAAGGTTTTTTGCAACAATCATGACTTGGGTGTCTGAGATTCTCTGTAGATATTCTGGAAGGAAAAAAAGAAGGGAAGGAAATATTGAAATGTACACAATCTTAGTGCAAAAGTTAAGAAGAAAAGTCATTACTGCCCAAGTTTGTAATGGAACTCCCCTGCCAGCCATATAGAATTAATTTTCACCAATAGATATCTGAATGGAGAGAAGGATGTCATGGGATACTGCAGTGTTCTATCTTGGGCCCAGGGCTCTTCAACATCTTCATAAATGGCCTAGATGAAGAAATGGAAGGGTTATTCATCAAATTGCAGATGACGCAAAACTTTGCTAACACTTTGGAAGATAGACTCAAGATTCAGAAGGATCTTGATAGACTTTGACATTGGGCCCTATTCAACAGGATGAATTCTATGGTGAGACAAATAAAATCCTACATATAGGCAGGAAGAACCAAATGCACAGGTATAGGATGGGCAATGCTTATGAGAGGGATCTAGGTGGACCACCACTTATTTCATATACTCTGAATATGAGTATTCATATACTCATATTCATACTCTCTGAATGGCTATTTTTGAGGAGAAATTCAGGGGAAAATCCCTGCATATTAAATCTCTGCCCATGTGGTAAAGAAATAATTGTCCATATTTTGATATACTTTCCACTTTATAAAGATGCATAGCTATGTTTCATTGATCCTTTTTAAAGTTTCAAGCCATTCTGGTCTTATCTGTATATAACTTTGCAGCCAAATTCTGTTTTACTATCTGCAAAACTCACTGGGATCAATTACATCGGCTAAATAGCCACTTCTATTTTATTTTTTGCTTTTTATTTCACTTTGTTTTAAACCTTAATTTTGCTTTTAATGGAAGTTCAGTCACTAACTGCAATAAAGTCTGTGCTGTGCTTTTTGCAAGTCTGGTGCTGACAAAGGAACTATTAGTTGCCTTTGTGCTTTCTTACCAAGAGTTTTGTGCTGAGAACTGCTAATCAATCAGTGCTCACTTGCCTTCCTGTAATAGAGTCCCACCTCTGATGTGTGCCTCTGAATATGCTTTCCCCTTCTTCATAAAAATGAAATGGAAATGTTGCTAGCATTCCCCATCTTCCCTTTCTTTCCATGATGTCAAGTCTCCTGGGCTTTCTAAACATCTTGATGTTGGCATGTTGGCAATTTTGCATTTGAGCTCATTTATTTAATCCTCTTAGGATGCTTCTATAGCAGGCTCCTAAGAAGTGGGAGAAGCACAATTCTCTCCAAAGAGACCATAAATACTCCTTTCAAATACATAGCACTGATATGGCGTTGTTTATGAAGCTGTATCTTTTACCTTGAAATGATATTTCTCCATACAACACTATCGTCAAAAGGACAGATCAAAATAATTTGTAACTGCAGGTTTCTGATTATAGTGTCATGATCAACAGGTGGATCATACAATAAAATGTGGAAAATCTCAGAGATATTTTACACCATCCACTAGATGAACTATTATAGCACACATAAGAAGAAACCAGAACTTTATGTTATATGTAGAATAGAAATCAGAATATCCTTACACATACACACAGAGCTAATATACGATTTGTCTTGCAGGAGAAATAACTTTCTCCAAGAGGAGAAGTGCAATACAGTGGAATCTCGGATTGCAAGTAATTTATTTATTTATTAAATTTGTATGCCACCGAAATCTGAAGACTCTTGGCGGCTAACAATAATAAAACAATACATTAAAAACACTTAAAATAAAACAAACCCATTAAAACAAAATAAAAAACCTGGCAGACAAGCGAGGTGGGCTAAAAGGATTTCATATATAGAAAGGGGGGTGAGGATGGCTAAGAATCCATCAGCCACCTCCATGATGATAATGAGCTCCCCCTCATTACAAGACAAGCAAAATGTTTTAATAAAATTTAATTTGGTTAACGAGTGAAAATTTGCAAGATGAGCATCGTGCGATGAACTCATGTGAGAAATCTCACAACTGAGCCAATAGTTCTTCTTTCTCACTGCGTTAAACATAAATTAAGTGAAACCAGTAGTGTTAGTGAAAGTCATTCAAGAGATTCAAATTCCAGATTCTCCTTCTAAGCAATAACCCTCCCCCTCCTCTCCTCCCTCTCATCTCCTTCACGCCAGCCAGGACTCTTTTCAAAGTGACCTCCTGTCACACACACACACACAGAGCTCTCCTTGTACAACACCATTCAGCCAATCCCCCTCCTGCCCATCTCTTCTCCCCTCTCATAGCATGTGGGCAGGTTATAAGAAACATTTCCAAACTCAGGAAAGACCTCCAGGAAAGACATTACCGAGGGAAAAGGAAAAAGGCTGTTTTGCCCTTGAGCAGTGGCAGCAGATCTTCCCAATCCCTGAGGAGCTGCCAAGACAGCAGCCAGCCGAGCAGCAGCTGATTGCCAGAATCTGCCTCAGAGTGGAACCATAGCGATAAGATTAACACTCAAAGCAGCCCCCTTCCCAGGAAAAGCCAGATGAACTGTATTGAACAAATGAACAAGAGAGGACAGAACTCAAGGCTACATGGAAATCCTCTTCCATAAACCGAGGGACCATCAAGAACCATCACCCAAATTGAACCACAGTCGTTATTCTCTGCCTGGCATTGCCCTTGGGGATCCCTGCCTAAAAATCTTCTAGCAAAACTGAAAGTGCTGGTTCATTCTATTTCTACTTACTTTCTACTTTACTTGTTTCAGATATTAGGGACAATCATTTCTACATAAAATTCCATTGAAAATGATTTTTCAATGAATATTTTTGGGGTGTGGAATGGATCATCTGACTTTACATTGTTTCCAATGGGAAACTTCACTTTGGTTTAAAAGCGTTTTGCATTAAGAACATTCTTCTGGAATGAATGATGCTCACAATCTGAGGTTCCACTGAACTTGTAACCTGTTTTACTAGCAACTTCCCCTGAGAGAGAGTGCACACACACACACACACATGCAGTGTATGTATTTTGTATACAACTTACAGAAATACTTGCATATCTTATTAATTTGGGGATTACAAAATTTAGTGGGTTGCACTCTTATAGTGTACAGAGGGTATGAAAACACTGAGACCCTGAGCACTGGGAACAAAGGAATATTATATATAAATCCTGAAAAATAATTTATATACTGCTCTGTCCAATATGTTTTGAAACCAACATAGGAACAAGAAAAAATAAAATTGACTAAGGGCAACTGCTAAACTGACATTCATCTTGCTGCAATAAACAGAATTATTTAAAATTCTGATGCATCAAGAAATATTTGGCAAGTTCTTCTCTTAACAACCAACTTTTGCTCTTGGCTTATGATTCTGGTTTATATTGGATTTTTATCCACCTATCTTGTCTTTCCCAAGGACTGGGACAGACAGATACTGTTGTTTGATGGTGTTAAAAGTATTGCTGCAGGATGTAAGCTCTTCCAAGTAAAGCTGCCTTTTGCAATTGATTGTTGGGGATTTTGTCATGTTGATGGTGCTCAAGTGGTGCTCCAGATATTTTGGAATAAAAAGTGCCTGTTACTATTTTCTTTTGTCACAGTCATTCTACTTCTATTTGCACATCCTTCCTTTTGTTATTTTATCCAGTTCTTTTTCTTCTGTTCTACTATCTTCAGGTACTGCAACATTTATTATCCAGACTTTTTAGCCTTTCTTATTGACAGTTGTTAGGGTTTGTCACACAGTCAGTTATATGTTTAGATTGGATGGAGCATTTTTGTCCACCTATCCAATCCTTCCCAAGGGCTTTGATGGTGTTACAGGTATCGTCGCAGGATGTAAACTGTTCCGAGTAATGCTGCCTTTTGCAATTGACTGATGGTGACTTTGTCAATGCCGATGGTGTTCAAGTGGTGTTCCAGTTGTTATGGGATTGCACTCAAGGTGCCTACCTTTGCTGTCTTTTGCCACAGTCATTCTATTTCTAATTTTAGGTCTTTGTATTTTGTTATCTTCTGCAGTTCTCTTTTATTCTACTGTCTCCAGGTACTGCCACATCCGCGATCCAGACATTTTTGTCTTTCTTGCTGACAACTGTTAAATCTGGAGTGTTATGCGGCTGGTGCCTGTCTGTTTGAATTTTGAAGCCCCAGAGCAATTTAGCTTCTTCATTTTCTAATACTTTCTCTATTTTATGATCCTACTAGTTCTTATTTGCAGGCAAATGATATTTCTTGAAGATCTTCCAATGCACCACTGTTGCTATTTTATCATGCCACTGTTTGTAGTCAGTCTATGCAATTTTCTTGCAGCAGCTAACTAGCAGCGAACCACTGTTTCTTCAGCTTCTTTGTAGATGTGGTATTTGCTGTCTGTTGTTGTCTTCTCAATTCCAGCATTGTATGCATTTGTTCTTAATGCTTGGTACTTAGCAGCCAGAATTAGCCCTTTGGTCTCTTTCTTCAATGTTCCTGCTCTTAGCCATTGCCAGGTCTCATTATCTATTTTGCTTTTATTTTTTTTATGTACTGGCCATGTAATGCTTTGCCTTGCCATGTCTCTATTCTTCATTTGGTCTTTTTGTATGCCAGTTTTATCTCTCCAGTATTATTATTACTATTATTGTAAATACCTTCACAACTTAAGGTAGAGAAATAAGAAACTCCAAAAGAAATCACATTATCAAGCCAGTAGAAAATCTCTTGCTATTATTGAAAGATTAGCTTCTAATATTAGTGAGCATGGCTTTCATAGCCTGTCTTTATCCCTTTGTTTTTAAATTCCTTTCAGTTGCTGAAATTATCTTTCCCTTTACTCGCGTATTATATTGCTATTGATTTTATTTTACTGATTGTATTGATTTTTTAACTGTTCCAAGTTACCCTTGGATATTGGATATGCATGATAAAGTAGCAACAATGGTTCTTCACTGTATAAGGAGAGAGATTTCTTGGCAACTTTAAAAATACTGTGCTTTATAGAGCGAGAAGAAATAATGATAGGACTGGTTTTCACATGCAGGTTCAATCTCCTGATGGTTGTAGGATCAAGTGGTGGCTTGAACAATAGGATAAGAAACAATCATAAACCAGCATCATGGATGGGATTTTTGTACCTTTGCAAATGCAGAGTTTTTATATGGATTCAATCCAAATATTCAGCAATGAGGCTTTAAATATGGAACAATTGTTAGCTGAGGAACAATACATTATTGGAAAACAGAAGAAGCCTGGTAGCACTTACCCAGCTACTAAATGTTATTAAAAGGCATATGCTTTTGTGAACTACAACTCTTTTCATCAGATGCATGGACTCACTCCATCATGGAGTGCAACTCTGCATATAGTGTAGCTTTCCCAACCCAATGCCAACTAGAAATGAAAACTCTTATAACTGCCATTTGGGACTCATAATGGGTAAGAATTGCAGGAGTTGAGTTCAACACATCTGGACAGAACCAAGTAAGGAAAGTTGTAAATAAATTTAGAATATTGTTCATCTGAAAACTTAAAATTAATCTGAGGTGTCCAAATCATGGCAAAAAAAGTAACGATGGCAGCCACAATGGTGGGATTGACACACATAAACAACAGGCAAAGTTTCAATTGCACTGTCAAAGCCACCATATTGCCTTATTTTAAAACCATACTCTGTCGACACTGAAGACTGAACATGTTCATGTTTGGGATTGGTGGACCACAATTTTTGTTTTAATATTTTGTTCCCATATAATGAAATAATTGTTATTCATTTTTATAAATAAAGGTAAAATTGCAATTATTGGAATATTGTGGGAATATACCCTCTCTGATAGGAATCCCATAAGTCCATAAGAGTCTTCAGATTTCGGCGGCATATAAATTTAATAAATAAATAACAAATAGTAGGCCAATAATTTGTATGCATTTCAGCTAAAGGAGGAAAGGAAAGGGAAGCAATTTACTTACTCTTGTTCAGCCTATCCTGCATTCATAGATGATCAATGAAGTAACATTTGTGGATCTCACTATTAATACATTGGATATATACAAGTAATTCTGCAAGGTCCATGTTATGGAAAAAATTGTCACAATGTTACTCACAATAATTTTAGGAAAAAACTCAAAGCGTATTTGTTTATTGAGGCTTTCTGATAATAATTTTTACCATTTTCATTGCTTTAAAATGGCTTGTTTTAATAATGTTTTATGGTTCTTTTTAATTCTATTTCTCTTGCTTTAATGGCTCAGCTGTTCTGAAGCATTAAGAGCCAGCAGTATGCAAACAAACATTGTTTCATTGAGTTTTTTGGATGAAACATGTGAGATGAAGAATTTTAAACAATGGAATTTTCAATCAACAAATGAGTAGATTAAATAAAACAATAACTTGCAAATGGGGGAATGAGTTTTGAACTCATTTGGCACTACAAGAGTGCACATGAAACATCTGCTAGGCACTGTGGGCTGGGAAAAATCATGCTATTGCTACTGTAGTTCTCCATATTTCTTCTGGTAATTACTTTCCTTTGTGTCCCTTGTTCCTCTCAGAATCTCTTTTCAGAGTCAGAGTCCAATGTCAACTAACAATGAAATATGCTTGTTTACCTCCAAGTAATATATAGCATCAGCCTAGCCACATTCAGCACATCTGTCCATCAACTGATCTCAGTGGAATTTGTTTTCTATTTCCAGTCCTCTAATGGAATAGAGAAAGACATAATTTTGGAAGACCATCAAGGTGCGCTTTGTGTTTGAAGGAAGATTTCCAATCCTTATATTATTTTTTTTTTAAAAAAGGCAGTCACCCTCATGGTGTATAATTAAAATAAACTGGGATCCGATCCAGAATCTTTGCAGAATCTCTCTAATTCTGGGTCTCAGTCTTTCCCTCTTCCCACTTTTTGTGGACAGTTCCATTCCTCACAACAACCTGAAACAACTAAAATCCAGGTACCTTAAACTCATCTTTCATTTTGTATTCTTCCCCTCCTGGCTCAAAACTTGAGTCTTTTAAAGTATGGGATGCTTCTCTCATATGAATAAAAAATGTAGGAATATTTACCAGAGGAAGATCTGATTTCTCTATAATAAGAGGCAGTTTGGCAGTGGCTATGAGAATAGTTTTCAGTGTTACTCCAGAGCAGGATTCTTAACATGCACATCCAATGAACTCAGGAACTTTACACTTCAGGTAGTCCTTGACTTTTGACTACAATTGGGACTAGAATTTCCCTTGCTAAGCAAGACAGTTGTTTAGTGAGTTGCATCCCATTCTCTGACTTTTGCCATTGTTGTTAAGTAAATCACTGCAGTTGTTAAGAGAATCATGTACTTGTTTAGCGAATCCAGCCTCCCCCTGCTTGTTGGGGGCCAGCTTGGAAGATCGCAAATGGCGATCACTTGACCCTGGGACACTGCGCCCATCATAAATACATGCTGAAGTTCCATCACATGACCGTGGAGATGTTACAACGGTCATAAATGTGAGGGCTGGTCATACGTCATTTTTAGCCATTGTGACTTCGAATGGTCATTTAATAAATGGTGTAAGTTGAGGATTATCTGTAGTACCTACTTCAGCAGCACAATGCATGTGGAAGCCTAAGTGCAGACAGTGAATTACAAGTGTGTTCTGCTGTAGAATTGTTACCACCAGCATCTGAGTCAAAAACACATTTTTTTAAAGCCTGCAAGACCTGTAATTAGCATACAGTAATGTTATTGCATCTAGGAAAAATCTAAAAATTATTGCTGGTTTCTCCTTGCAGGGTATATAACCTATCTTTGTACAAAGAAGAAAATGTGTTTTTCTTTATATTCTGTAGAGGATCCTATTGCAATTCTACACAGGTTACTTCCCATTAAATTATATAAGGCTCAGTTCTAGAATAAATCTGTTGATGAAAATTCCCAAAAATTGGGATTGTCAATATTGTTGATGTTACACTCCTGTACAGTGAGACTACAATCTCATAAGGGGTTTTTTCCTTTTATTTTATTGTATTAACATTGTTTATAAGTGTTATCAGAGTCTATTTAAGACTTTGAAAGGTTCATAAGACATAAATCTCATCTAAAGACTTTCTACACGGTCTTCTTGCTACATGGTACAGTGAATAAATTCTTTTCTCCATTATTTTTTGCTGACTGAAGTCAGTAATCAATAATCAGGAGCATATGGAAACTGAAATATTGAAATAATCCTTGTTATGATATTTTAAATGATTAATTGTGCTACCTGGAATGAAAAAAATATTGATCCATCTTGTTTCTAATACCACATTTTAGTTTGGGTGGGGGTTTCTCCAGGGGTGGGGGATGAGGTCTCTCATTGTGTTTGCTTTAAAAGGTTCTTAAATGTTGTTCTTCTGGGGTTATTACAGTACTATTGTGTACAGTTAGTTTTTTTAAAAAGAGATTGATGTGATACAATTTCCAATATTGTTCTTTTGTTGTTATGTGCTGAAAATTCCTATTCTGCACATGATACATTTTAAAAAATCAGTAATATTTTAAAAATATCAGCAAGTAGTTCTTCCAACAGGCAATTAAGCTGCTAAATTTCTATAATCTTCCATTTCATTTAAAAAGCACAAGTGCATGACAACATTTTACCAGCACCTTGTATGTTCTTGGGGAACAGATAATAACTACCCAGTCCATTTTTTATTCCTTCATTGAATGAAAATTAAACATATTTTGCTTCTACATTTGACTTCTTCTATAACTGATTATCTTTTTTCAGTGGAGAAACACAATATTTATTTTTTCTAAACTGCTGTATTTTTAAAAAAATTGTCACTAGATGTGGAATGAAAAGAAAAATGCAGATAGTCAAAAATGAAGACATTTTCATGCCCTATCAGACAGAAGATAACAAAAGGTTTTGTGCTGTATCAGAATCCATTTCATCAGATCCACGGAGTGCTCTCCTGGATTTCCAGAATACATTTATGTTGAAAGGATAATTACAGTCAGTGAAATCACAAGGAAATCAAATACAAAAAAGCAGAGAATATTTCCATTCTTAACCGTGGCCCATTAAACTGTGATAATGCAAATATTCTTCCACTGTTTTGTTGAATCATGCGAAGGTGTGATAGAAGAAAAAAATGACTCTATTGACACAAGACAGAGACAAAATCAAGTGAATGGTTTTCTTTCTTTCTTATTTTGCAAAGAGAGGATATATTGAAAAATAGAATGCTTTCAAAACTTCAACCTAGGATTGACAAAGGTTGCAATACTATGCATGTTTACCAAGAAGTAGGCCCCAGTGGATTCAAAAGGGCTTACTCTGGAGTTGATTTACATGGGAAACCGCCAATATTATTTGTGCAACCTCACACATATTTGTTGATTCTTAGAGCAAATGAATGAGTGATGTACCATTAAAATGTGTGAGTTTTGCATTCTGTGTCTGGTTAAACAATGGAAAAGGGGCAACCAGTGGCACCCAGTCTTATTAGAACTTTATCTTTTGAACCTTGAACTTTTTTATCACCTTTAAAATATTTGGTTCTTCTAGGATTTAATACTCACATGTTTCGCATTAACAGGATCTCATTGAAATCAGATGGCTTTCAAGTAAGTTTAGGGAACACAGAACAGAAGCTTCTGTCATCTGGTTTTGTCATAGATTTATTCTTTAACCTGAAAAGAATGCCACTTTGGCTGGGATAATAGATGACAACACACATCCCTTCTTCAGGAGCAGTTTTTTGTGCATTTCCCAGAATTGTGGCGTATTTATTTTTTGATATGTGCTCAATATGACATGCCTCAGTTGGTCATCACCAGATGCTTTATCTGGCAAACTACAAATGTACAAATTACACAAATAAATAAATACATTCCTCCATGTGATGTAAACTATTCCATCAGAATATCTTATAAAAACATGTGCATGCTGAACTTCCAGAACTGAAACATTTCAGACACTACTCTGAAAAAAAAGCAAAATCTTGCAAGTATTTATTCACTTATTTAGCTCATGAGCCTCTTCAATCACTGCTGAAGCTAAGCAGCAAACACTCTGCTTCCTAGCAAAGGTGAAAACAATATACAGTAACTATTAATAATGAACAGCTTCATGCACCACAAAAACAATCTCACACATAAGCACTGCCCATGGGAGTGGGATGGAAGGCGGCATCTCTACTCCAATTTCTGAAAGCTTTCTGGAACTGATCTTCCTAAGGATCCTAAGATTTAAGTGAAATTACCAAACTCTTGCATGATCCCTAAAAATCTTATCAAATCTTACCCAAAATCCAGAATTAAAATCCATGTTTGCATGGTTGCTGAGCTTGAAATGACTGGAAGTAAGAAGCCTTTAGTAGGGGGATGATCCTCAGCATCCTCGCTCCTATGGCACAATGCTGCCACCTTTACCTTGAGTTGTATTAACAATCTATAAACTGTCAGCCTTAAGGGTAGACTAGACAGGAAACACAACTAGATAAGCTAATTTTTTATTCATTGTAAAGCTACATTAATAGAATCTTGCAAGTCTGAAATTATAATTTTCCTCCATCTCCTTTATAGCCCAAGAAACAGGGATGGTCCCTTCTGAGTCTTTTGCCTCGCCCATTATTCAGCTGCAGGCTATGTTGTCTCTTATCTGACTGTTCCCTAGTCTCTTCATCCCATCTCTTCATCCCATCTCTCAAGGTCTTTCCCACAAACCATTATAAAAATCTGCCCTGAGTGTCTGGATCCAGTTAGTGATTGCTCATGTGTCGTAAATTATTTTTAGTGTTGGGTAATCTATGATATTACTTGTATTCCTCTGGTGAATTCTGAATCTAAATTATAGATAGAAGATATTTTGGCAATGTTGGATTATTATTCTGTTTCCTTACATAACTTAAAATGGGTGATTTAGCAATTTGGTAAATATTCAGGCTATGAGATTAATTGGGAAAAATCTAATTTACGTCTTTTGGGATCTGATCAATCAAGTGTAAGATGTTGGGATCTATACAGAACACATTGAATTTTTAGGATTATATAAAACAAAAGCATCTCAAAAATGAAGAAATTAATACCTTTCAGATAAGATTGTAATGAATATTAATAGATGGATTCAATTCAATTGTTTGTAGGGCTGTTATTAAAATGAATATTACCCCCAAATGATTTAAAGGTGTGTGGTGGTTGTGGTGGTGTGAGTGGTTAAGCCACCAAAGAAGGTCAGCGATTTGAGTTTGAGACTCAAGAGCCACCACCTAACAGGGTGAGCTCCTGTTGTCTGCCTAGCTCCTGCCAACTTAGCAATTTGAAAGCATGTAAAAATGCAATTAGATAAGTAGGTACCACCTAAATTGGTTGGACGGTACAAGGTTTCATGTGTCATGGTGTATAGACATGCTGGCCACATGACCACTGAAGCAGCTTTGGACAACACTGGCTCTTCGACTACGAAACGGAG
>JANHZU010003917.1:36642-51146 GCA_032468055.1 Acrochordus granulatus
TAAAGGTGAAACGTCTTCGACTTGAGAAAAATCCAGTCCAGATGCCTGTTTTTTAAACTTTATGCCAATTGTGTTGACCAGAGATGGCCGGCATTCTAGTTTGATCTACAGCTCTGCATGACAGGGTGAGCTCCTGTCATTCGCCTCCAGCTCCTGCCCACCCAGCAGTTCTAAAGCACGTAAAAATGTGATTAGATCGAAGGGCACCTCCTTCGGGGGGGAAACTGGTGGCCGGCAATGACGGGAGCAGTGTTGGATGTGCCTGTCCCGGGGGAGGAACAGGAGCCTCGGAGGATACCCTGGATGTGAACATCACCAGCCAGCCGAGGGGGGCAGGGTTAATAAAGTGCGGTGGTGTAGCGGATTAGTGCCGCCAGATATGTCATCCAGAAATGGCTGGCCAGCACTCTGGCAGGTTCGATTCGCAAGCTCCGCATAACAGGGTGAGCGCCCGTCACTTGCCTCAGCTCCTGCCTACCCAGCAGTTCAAAAGCACGTCAAAATGCAAGTAGATTAACGGGGACCTCCTTCGGAGGGAAAAATTGCTGGTTGGCAAATCGATGGAGGAGCAACTCGGCGTGACAGAACACTGAAGTTGGCGCGAAAAACTTGCCCATCCCGGGGGTGGAGCAGGAGCCTCGGAGGACGGCCCAGAAATAAACATCGCCAGCCAGCCAAGGGGGGTGGGGTAAAATAAAGAAAAATGCATAATCACTAATCTATGTAAGCCACCAAGAGTCTTTGGAAATTGGCGTCATAGAAATATGATTAATAAATAAATAATGTACTGTTAAATCTTTAATGTCTGTAAACCGCCAAGAGTCTTCAGAATTCAGCGGCATAGAAATGTGATTGTAAATAAATAAATATCTATGGAAATAACTCCCAATAACCAATACTTTAAAAACAAGCCAAGGTTAGACAAATCAAACTAGACATAAAATAAACTCATGGAAGAGTTTTCCTCAAGATATGAACTGAATATTGTAAAAATTGATATTTCTCACTGGGTGGGAAATAAGTGTTTAAGAACATTTGATCATCTTACATGGTAGAATACCATGAAGATGGCAGCTGCAGAAAAAAACCCTTAGAAACATGGGCTGCTACCTCTATTTCACATTAGGATTTCTTTTTGTGGCACAGAGGAAGTTAAACTGGCTTATTACCAGTCCTGGAAAATATCATTGTATCACCATTCCTATTAGCTAAGCTGGGAAGTCCGTCCATCCATCCATCCATCCATCCATCCATAAGGTGGTAATTGCAAACCACTTCTATAATGCTGCCAAGAAAATAGCATGTCAACAGGGACCTGAGTTTGTCTAAGGCAATCTCTACCTTTCTCAATGAAAAGACATTTTCAAAAGAATTAGAATACTATTTGTTGTAAGTCCTCTACTGTACATTTGTCAGTACCATTTTATTATGCTACTGATACAGAGATAAAGGCTATTTCACTTTGCAAGAGATAAACCAAAAATACTTCCTATAATATGATAACAGGAAATAGAAAATCTGGGTCTCATCAAGGGAAAACCGTATTTAGAATATATTCCTCCGCATACAGACTTAGGATAAGTCCCATTCATTATAACAGGATATTCTTTTTCTCAGTGGACCTGGATAAAAATTGACTACATGTGAAACTTTGAATGGCTTATTTCTTAATATATGTATCTTCATAAAGACCAAACCAGTGGGATTACAGAACCAATAATTTAATAGAATTTTGAAAATATTACCTTTTTTCTTCCTTTGCAGTTCTAGGCAGTGACCTCAGAGGGATACACATGGGTATGTCTGTGCAGTGAATGGGGAGACTCTAATTACAAAAGGTTCACTTACAAAAGCAACTAAAGGAAAATTTTAATTCTGATTAATCTGTCAGTCTAGGTAGTAGTCAGAGACTACCATAATCCAGGTAAATGTAATTCTGAAGGAGATTAAATTCCTTTCTCAATGTTATGGCTAGCTAAAAGTCTGATTAGCGCTGAGCCCCAACATATTGAAACTTGGATTGGTATACAAGAAGTTAGACAGCTAACTGGGAACTAGGTGACTGGATGCAGTTTGGATTTATTTTTGGCTTTTGTGCTATGTGTTTGTTTGTGTGTGTATGAGGGGGGAAGAGAGAGAGAGATCCTGGCTAAGGGAACAGGCAGTTGAAGGAAATATTTTTGTTTTATTGTCTTTAAACACTACAGTATCAACTCCCTTAATCTTGATGTACATAACAAAAAAATGGGCATTTTTCACTGAATCACCCCACTCACTATAGCAGAATTTTAACTTTTGCACACTAATGGCTGCTCAGCTAAGCTGTTGAAAGGGCAGAGGCTTGCCACTTTCCTTCTCCCATATTTCTTCCCAGGAGTGAGGGAAGAGGAAAGAGAGGATTCTGGGCAGGCGCTCAACTCCCAGTCAAGGAAGCCGGAGATACCTCCTCACCACCTTCTAGTATGCATGTCCATTACACTTTGGCAATGCAGAACTGTGAATAATGTATTCAAAAGAGGAGCATAATAGTTTTTCAAGAACATTGTGGTATCAGTAGAACATTTTAAAATAGGTTGCATAGAATATAACAAAGAATTAACAGTCTAAATTAGGTTTAGCTTGGATTCAACATGGTGGTCCAGAAGCAGATGGATTTGACTTGGACCAAATGAGAGACTATTGCTAATAGAGAAACACACAATGAGCTATGGCTTTTTGTTTCTATTTTTTTCACAAAATGCAATCCAGTTTGGAGGCAGAATATAAACTTTGGAGGTGATGAAATTGGTTCCGTTTCAGAGAACAAATGCAAGGATTTGGAAGTGAATCCCTGTTCAGTTTTGGAAATGTGAAGTATTTCTCTGTTGAATTGAATTAAATAATATAATCTATCAAGGGGGTAAGACTGAACATTCTTCTAATCTATTCCTATCAAGTTTAATCTCATTCAATACCTATAAAAGAAATCCATGTTGGATTTAGCAAAATGGCAAAAGCCACTATACAAAACCCATAATGACATGAATTGCCAGCATTCATCTCAAAAGCACTGATTAAAAATGAGGCAGCCTATAAAACTGATATGTTTTCTCATCAATCCAACTGTACTCAATTTTGGCTACGAAAACAATCTTTCTGTCAAGTACGTTCCAGATGTGGGAGAAATTCTAATTACAGGATCCAATAGTTTTTATTGTCACCTAGCATCCAAATGAAACTTAAGAAAGAAGAATTTTGGCTTTCAAAGCTAACATAGCCTTATTTCAGAAGGACTGGCTAAACACCTGATACAAAGACAACTCCAAATGAGGCTGATGTGAAAAGAGCTATAGAATTCTTAGTGCGCTAAACATAATTTTTATAATGTAACAGATGATACGATACTACACTTCCTCTTTTGCTGTTGCTTTTTTGTGTGATGTTGAAAATAATATTTTTGTGTCTGAGCCAAAGAACAGATCTGAAATAGGAGGCATTAGTTTTAATCACGCACCAACAGGTTGTGATGCCTTTCTCAAGTTATATTCCCCCCAGGCCTAGATAAAGAACGCAAGGAAATAGCAATTTTCAACTGCAGCCCTTTGCTATTCTGTTGGTACAATGTTTGCAGGGATGTGAAATGCTACCGGGTTTTTAAAGATATTTTTAAAAACATATTAAAACCTTTTCCCCCTCTCAAAGTGCTACATTGATTGTACTGTAATAACTGAATAAGAAAAAATAAATAAACTTCCTTTCCAAAGGCTCAAGTTTTACCTGACACAAAATGTTGGAAATTGCCAGATCTTTTAAAAGAAGTAATTATGTTTTGTCAAACACGGAAAACAATGGCTTTCTTTCAGAAAGAGCATTAATCATTGATACCATGCAGATACAGAGACAAAAATGAATTCCATTTCTAGCAAAGTCCCCTAAAGGGAAGGATGGTATATTTGCCAAAATACAGGAATTCACTGTGAGTCACCAATCCACTCGGGCCTAAGGTGAGATGAGAGAGGGAAGTCTTTGTCTGGTGCCTCTGGCCCACACAGCATAATGCTTAGTTACAGAAACCTGGTCTAAGTGCTTTCTGAGCATGCTGCATCTAACCCCCAAGCAATATACTAATGATGTCTTGAGAGAGTTTGAGGATAACTGATAATATCATCTTCCATGATGCAGTTTACCAGAGGATAGTTCTCTGGAGAGCAGTTTCTCCATTCATGATGACCCCCTTCTCTTTCTTCAAGAGAAGAGAAAAAAAAAAATTGGAAGTTTATCAAGCCATTTCCTGAATCTATCCCATTCTGCTGCGCTTTATACTTGCTTTAGCGGACATCACAGAGCACATTAGCAGATTACAGTGTATGAACTGCTGGAAGGAAGCTGAAGTTGATTCGGCCATTTGTCTTCTTTGAAAAGAGATTTTGACCTGTGGGAGAAATTGTTTCCCCTCTAGCAACATCAGAGGCTATCCTATCTAAAACTATCCTTTCTCATTGAGGCTATCCTATCTAAAACAATCTGTTTATTTTTGCTAGGGAGTTGCTGATGGATGTTCTGTAACTGGAGAGAGGTGGGCCAAGGCATTTTCTTCTCTTAGCGGCAAACACTACCGTTGATCATGCTATCCTTCTGAAATCTTGAGAGACCTGAGATTCTGCTCTTGCTTCTTTGGATAGTCTCAGAAGGTGGCTGCTACATCTCTTGATAATGTTCTGGAGGGGGTTCTCCAGAGTTCCATCTGGTCTTCTAAGTTATATTTTATAGAGTTACAAAAGAATCTGGGAGAGTTAGTGAGTTTGGACTCAAGTGATGCGAGGATGCAATGATACTCAGACATTAATTTTTTTCAGGTATATTTCTCCTTTCATCCAAGCCATGGTTGAATGTTTTAAGAGCCTAGCCTCAAGGCTGTAAGAGACTTGAATTTGGATATACTGAGTTTTTGCTACTGGTGGAATCTCCCTTCCCTTTGATTTAGATCAGGGGATCATTAGCTCTTCAAGATAGACCAAGGCACAAAAATGATCTACTGAAACTGTATTATGATAGGCAAAGGTCTGCTGGAGTTAGTATGCAAACGCCGGTTGTTAACTTTCTGAATTTTTTCAAATTGATTCAGAGCAGAGCTGTGCCACCATGCCTTGCACATCAATCACCTGTTCCATGGCTAGTGGTGCAGCAGTGTCAATGGATCCAGCAGAGCCAGTTTTTAAATATTTACCAATGCACCGCTAGTTATAGGACCTAATAATTGAATACTGAAAGCCTGAGCAAGATTCTCCGTTTTCCATTGTATACTAAAGAGAATCAAGGAGAAGCATATTCCTCCTATCTATCTGGATGAAGCTAGGATTTATGTAATTTCTTGAATTCTTTCTTCAAAACCATCTCAATACTTCTCTAAGGGCATCCATCTGAATCCAAACTGATGTTGAACCACTTCAGTGGCATGGAGGAATGGTTATTGCATAAACCTGGTTACAATTTAGAAACAGCAGATATTTCAGGCTCCTTGGAATGCATTTGCTTTCCAATAATGCTTCAAGAGGTTGGTTTGTTTATTTTTCAAATTTAGATAGCTGCCCATCTCTCTCTCTCTCTTTCACAAACACACACACAGACATATGTTTCCTACCCCAATGATAATAGTGCCATTATAGAGGTTGAAACAAGAACTATTTCCCTGAAAAAAATAGTATGGAAGTAGATTATAAAAGAGATTCCAGTGTCAAATGATGGCAGTGAAACTGCATTCTGCAGCTGTGGTATTTACTGTTCACCACAAGCTAAACCTGACAATATATTGGTCTGGGAGGAATTTCACAAAGATAATTACACTGAACATCTGGATTAGCCATTTGCCACAGCAGCACAGAATCGGGGATAAAGGTAACATTCTTGGAAATACTTTGCAATCACACGTCAAAACGAAAGCTCATCTCAGTGCAAATTTCAGGACCTTACACATCTGTGTCACATTTTTTATATTCTGCAGATTATAACAAAAGCAAAATGGTGGTTTAAAGTTCACTGCACTTCTTTCATTCATATGCGGTGAAATATGCTTCAAGTTGGCTCTCAACTGATTTATTTTTGTTTTGTTAAAAATTATATTCTTAATTCTATTTCTTAATGCCGAGTACATATATTATATGTTATCAATTCACTCACATTGCAAGTGACATTTAATTAAATCCTTAAATATTCAAATACTTTTGATGATCTATTATTAATATTTTGTCAATAAAAGTGTTCCATACACCTTATCTTACCAGTTACAAATATTCAAGACATATGAAATGGTATCCCCACAGATGTTAATCTGTGTATAGATTAACTGTAATATTGCTTATACTTTGTATAAGCAATAATCTGTATAATATTGCTTATACTTTGTGCCAAGATACATAATGAAACAATGTATTCTTTTTTAATCAGGTACATTGCAGATAGTTGTCAAAATGAACATGTTCCCAATTTTCTTTTTCATTCCCAAACAATAGAATAAGTGCAGTTATTATGGGAAAACTACTTGCATAAATAAAACTTTCAGCTACGTCAAAAATAGAGGAAATAGTCATAGAAGTTGACAGTCATAAAACTGGCCAGAGCTTTAAGGTATGTAAAATCTGATTGGCATGCTGATGCAAAAGTCCTAAATCATACTTATCTTCACTTCGGCAGTAGCCAAAATAATGAGTAATGAGTACTCATGGTAATTCTCTGCCCACATGACCAAAGAAAGTGCAAAGAATATTATCCGATCAATGTCAAGTCATCTGAGCTACCATTGATCCTACAGGAATAAAAAACCTCAGTTCCACTCAAAACTAAAACAAAAAGCTAACAACTTATCCGCCTCTTCTGGCAGTTTACAAAAACAAAACAAATCAGATGGGTTCATATGATGGGAAACTACATGAGGGAGGTTTACTTGGAAAAATGTGAACCAAAGCACTGAAATCCCTCAAAGGCTTTCAAGTTTCTTAGTCACATTCTTTTATTGTATTAAAAATACCTTATGGAACTGCAAAGATGAAATGATCATGTTAGCAATTTTGCAAATGAATATTCCTGCCAATAACTTGACGCATGGTTGCATGTTCTTACAGCAGCTTATTTCGAGGAGATAAGTTCTAAGCTGCACGGAAATATAAGGTCCAGGAGGAGAACAGTGAAACTCCAAGATAGTAGCTGTGGTCCTGAGGTGAAAAGGTGAAGCAAGAATTCTCATCAGTGGGAGAGCAGATCGCCAATAATATGCTCAAGACATTTTATACCCAAAATATCTGCATTTTTTAAAAAAATACCAGCATTGTTGAAGTTTCAAATAAATCACAGCTGAATCAGAAATAAACTAACTAACTGCCCCCAAACAACACAGAACTGATCTCAAAGTGTTCTCCAAGTATTGCTCATCTTAGTTGGAGATGCTAGAGTATAAACCTGGAAACTTCTACGTGCAAGGCATGTTTTTTCCCACTGGTTTAGAATCCCAAGGTCATCTCATAAAAACGTGTAAACAGAATGGTTGGATTCCTCCAGTACATTACACTGAGCTGATTACTATTATTACTAATATATACACATGCAAGAACAGTCCCCTGTATCCCACTGGAGCTGATTCCCCCAGCATTCCCACTGGAACTTAATTCTTGCTGTGGTTTTTTATGGTTGTGTTCTCTCTCATTCCACACACACACACACACACACACAGAGCCTTCGAGTCAGTCTTGATTCCTAGAGACCACATGAGCAAATCCATTCTTAACAAATGATTTGACATTGCCTTCTTTTTCCTAGGACTGAGAGAGAATGACTGGCCAAAGCCACCTACCTAGCTTTACATGTATGCATAAATAATATCATAATATAATATTATAATAATATAATATAATAGAGTCTCCATGGACTTTTTCTGAATCACCTTTCAAAATCTCAGTTTTGGCTCTAGGCCTATATATGCTCCTTGACTAATAATTCTTGGTGTATCTTATCGAAGTGTCTTTGTCTAGGGCTACTGTCCCTAGTTAGTAAGACTTTTAACAGAATTTCTGGTTTTGAACTATAATATACGTCAATCAAGGCAATCTTCCCTTGAAGAAAATTGTCTCTTTCACATGTTATTATAACATTAAATGCTAACTTTACAAAACAGTGCTCAACAAAAGCCAGTTTTGACTTCAGTGCAGAAATCCCAGCATAATATATATTCTGTATGCCTCTTATTGATTCTGAAAAATGCTTTACATAAGATTTTGAATGTATCCACTTATAATATATGAAGGTGGGAAAGGACTGAGGTGATTTTGTGTCTGTATGTGTGAGTGTGCACACATGTACTCACTTTAGAGTTATCTAAACCCCAATACAAAAAGTACAGTCAAAATCTGTAATGGCTTCTGCACATAGAAATTTTTTCCAAGTGCCATCACTTGTGGCACTTAGCATGCTTTCCTGATGGAATTGGGTTGACATACAAACACTTTGCTCTCCAGAATATTATACATTTGCCATATATTATTTTAAATATATATTAAATACATTTTAAGTATATATTAAAAACATTATTATTAATCATGATTAAGTCACATCTATAGTGATTTATAAAGAGAGACTTTTTCATAACCACTGTAATGTCCCTCTGTCAGTGTCATCTGAGGGAACAATTCTGGTATCAATTGCTATCTTTCGTGGTGCATCCTACTCCTCCAGAGTCCAAGTCTTCTGATAATATGACACAATACTTCAGTAATTTGAACCTTAGGCCATGGAAGAAGACATTTCTTATTAAAAGCCATGGGGATATATAGTATGCTTGAGGGAGACAACTGTAATCTGCGGAAATCAGTAAGCATTTGGCAGTGACTTCAGTGAATCTGGCCACTTTGTAATAAGAATTTATACCCTTCAGAGAAACATAGATTTTGCAAGCATAAACAAAGAAAAAATTACTGGCTTTGCTGAATTTGCCAGTAGATACTTGCATTTTAAAAATCATTACCATTAGGTGGTATAGAGATATTATTTGTTGAGTCCTCAATGTATTTTCTTGTTTTTATATCAAGGATTTGATTTCAAATAATTTTGGGAGCTATTGACAAAAGCAACACAAAGTTTGTCATTTATTTGAATTAAGTAAACTACAAGTAAAACAGTCCCCGTAGCTAAATGGTTACAAGACTTTATATGAGTATTTGAACTTTTTTCTTATATCAACAACACATAGTTGAAATACAAATGTTATATAAATTTATTATTTGGATCAATTTTGATAACCACATCAACAAGAATAATGCTCTAGAGACAAAATCTTCATTCTATAAACTACTAACACCAAGGTATTAAACTCCAAATTCCAATCAGATGTCTGTGCAAGCTAGAAAAACCTCAATCCTTTCAAATCCCTGATCAAAAACTAGATTTGTCTGCTACAATTCATCAATAAACTTACATTCCAAATGTTTCAGAAACATCGTTACAGTGAATTGCTTCTTCTCCTTTTTCTAAACTTCGATTAAAATGTTGTATAAATTCATTATTTTACTTTTAAAACTGAAAATAAAGAAATGAAACATATAAGCACTTCTTCATATTACATCTTCAGTCCCGTTTATATTGCTTTATTTAAAGCCCTTTATTTAAAGCCCTTTTAATAAATAGCAATCTCTACTGGAACAAAAAAAAGATGGACATGAGAACAGCTTGTTGATTTTTGCTGAAAGACCCAACTACAAAATTATATTCATGAAAATATAATTCACTGAAATCAATGCATATCTCGAATTCTTCATGTTGTATCAATGTGTCCCAGAAATTAAGATGACAATTTATAGGACCTCAGAAATCTTAGTTCAGGCAAAAAATCAAGGCTGCATTGTATTCAATAATTCATTAATTTAATTCTATATCCCACATTTAGTTCAAATCATTTACTTAAGCAAATGTCATGTTTAAGCACAGGCAGTTGTTAAATAAGTAACATGTCTGAAATAACATATTAAGTAAATAATGTCTGAAAAGAGATCGCTATACCGTAATATATTTCAGTATATAAAACAGTCAAATGATATCATGCAAAAGTAATTTAAAAAATAATAGTTTTGAAACCATCAAAATTACCAATTCCTATCCAATATTTTCATCTTGAAAACCCACTTGTATTTACAACTATGATTTGTTCATTGTTTCCAGATTAGATATATTTGGTTACGTATGGAGAAATATTAAATCTGTTACATCTCTGTCAAAATATCCATTTTACTGAAGATGAAACAATCTCATTCTGATCTATCTTACCATTGTTTTACTTCCTTCTTTTTGCTCCTCCATCTTAATGAAGAAACTGCTCTGAAGTTTTAGCACTGTCTACTACCTAGGTTTAGTACTTAATCCTGAGCAGGTGGTGCAATTTTCTATCTTGTGAGGGTGTGTGAGACAGAAAGAGATAAATCAGCTTTTCAAAATGTATGCCAAATAGCTTTAAAAGCAAACCAACCTAGCTCAAAGCCTCATCATCTCAGTCAGAGCTAGACATCTTAGTTTAAATTTAGATCACAGGAACATATCATAGCCTAGAGGTCTGCACTAGCTTAACATTTCAGTTACATTAGCAATAATCAGATTTACATATCTGATCGTTAACACAATAGATGCCAAGACAGAATTGATAGGCACGCAGTCTTTCATCTATGGCATTCTTCACATCTGGCACTGTTAATTCTAAGCGTGAAAAACTTCCAATCAGAGACACAATAAAAAATAGCTAGACATTACAGGTTTTAGGCAAATCTGTTTCAAAGTTTTTAGTCCTGTTTCTGCCATCATGAGAATCTGGCTGGATGTTTTTCAAAGACGTGGCGGATATGGAATCTTACATCATTCCCACACCATTCTTACTATCATGTCGTATTTACCTGTCTCTAAGTTAAAGAATGGCAGCTGTCGTATTCCTGCTTCTTTTAAAGAAGAGATGCAAACTACATTTGTGTCCCCAGACCCACCAGATCGTTCGATCAACTGAAATCAGAAGGGCTAAGATTGGTTACAAATAACAAGTTCCATTAACTTCAATGAGTTTATTAAAAATACGACGGTTCAGAAACCATTTCCTTTCCTTTCAACTTTAGTGCCTGAATACACTCACAATGAGCCCTTATGAGCTAAGTCATGGATTATGTTCAATATTACCCTGAAGTTACATTTGTTCTGTTCATTTTAATTGCATGAAGGGAAGAGTTATTATAGGTGTCAGTCTCATTTCAGGAGAGTGGAGTATCATTCTACTTGGACTTGTAGGAACATAATGCTTCCTGTATATCGAGTAAGTATGTGCTTTTCACATAATAAATTCTTTATTCTAAATTAGGAGAATGACACTCACAATAACATCAACTGCAAAACTGCCAATTGCAAGCAACTGAAAATAATTAACAGTTTCATTTAGATGTGAATCCTCTGGAAGCAATTCACCAGAATGCAGTTTTTAACACCAGACATTCACAAAATTGATGGGCCAGTCCTAAAATCTGCTATATGAAAATAATAATTTATAGGATTATTTTGTATAAGACATGTGGCCATAAATATGTTTTCTAAATAAATAAATACATTTAATTGTAGTTCTTAAATCAGGTTAGTTTTTGTTGTGGCTCTGCCTGTTTTTTGGAATTCAGTTCATTCGGGAATCACATGCAACTTTTTGCTTCAAAAATATATCTCACCCTGAAATAAAGAATGCTTTCAAGCAGAGCAAGCTTCTCCAATGGCTTACCACTGAATATTCCTATGACTCATTTTTTGTCCCTGAGCTTTGGCAGAGGACAAAATATTTCCCAATCCTCTTAAGTTTTCATTTTTAAAAAGCCTTGTTTACATTTATTAGTCCTCGAGAAGACACACACGCACACACTTTTTGACCACATCCACATGTCTAGCTGAATACAGTGTACGGGAGGAAATACTGTACAACGGCTGTACAATGTGGAGGGGTTCACTTTGCACATTCAGGAGGAAGCCATGTTGGGAGAAAGCACAGCCAACTTAATTGGAGAGAACTCCTGCTGTGAACATGACAGGACTATGTTTTCCACTCCCTGAAACTGCTTCAGTGCTTCTTTTTCTTGAAACATTTGACATCTTACAAGAGTAATTAGCCAAATCTGAATCTCAAAGTGAATGAGGAAAGAGCTGCAAACAGACGCAGCCTGTAAGATTTGGCTAAGTGACAATGTCACGTGGGCAAATGAAGCTACTTGAGACAAGGGTAATTCTTCATTTATGCAGTGGGATCCCAGCCATCTGATTCATTGATTATTCTGTAATGGAAACTCTGTCCCTCTTTTAAACTGACCAAGGGCCACTGCTGGCAGAAACATCAAAGACCCTACTTTTACAGCCACAGATCTTTCCACGAGCATCCAGGAAATATCTGTAGCAGATGTGATCAATAGCGGATGGGTACTTCTTCCATCCTGCCCTCAACCGGTGCTCTAATGGCCATCCTTGGATGCTTGTATTGTTCTGCCCAACTGTGCAGTTAGCATTTGGAAGGCAAGGTGGATCCTACACACACTCCTTAATGCCTCATGCCCCATTTTCTAATTTCAGTATCACTATAACCTCCTCCCCACCTACTCTTTCTTTTCTTCCTAACTCCTAACTTCTTCCTCTAGGCAGGAAGAGCCAGAAGAATAGGTGGCAGGAAGGACGGAACAGTCTGTGAAATGTGTGTGGAAGACTTGCTGATTAATGCCTGGCAGCATCACTGACTCTGTTCTTGCAAGTAAACATGCGCAGAAATGAGCTACAAAAGAATAAATATCATTTAGTCCTTATGCTTTGGCTCTTCCTTGTATTACAATGCTTAAAAAGCATTTAAACCGTTTCTTTTCTTGTTGTTTCGAAAATTCATGGTTTCGGGCAGAAACAAGCATCCTTCTCACAATTTCAAAGCCTTCATTTCAAGTTAACGTTTCACTGCTTTTAATATCTCCCCCTAACCCACCCACTCCCAACAGTGCACAGGCTTACCATAATCTTGGTCTGCTACAGATGGTTTCCTGTTCTTTCTGCCAAATCTGAAATTCTATAAAACTTGAAAAGAGCTTGAGCTTATTTTATACTACATAAAAAATAGTATTTTCAGGGAGAAAATTAAATACTCTTATCCTTTAACTGCTTAACTTTAATCTTGTTTCATAAATGAACTTTTTTACCCCATACCTTATCTCAAAGCTTCCACTAACACTACTTAAAGGGTAAAATAAAATACAGTGATGTATTTCAGCCTGATCTATGTTTGTTATCAATGATAACAACTGCAAAAACAACAACAAAGGAATAATTGTCTAATTCCATTTAAAATATACTTCCTATCTCTATCCCTACCTTTTTTAAAAAATGCAAATCTTTTGGCTCACAAAGATATGGAATGTAATCTCTACCAGAAGAGATAAAAACAGCGGATGTGATTCGAAAGAAAGTGAAATCTCTCGTCATTTATGTTACTAAATTGTTCCTTGAACCTCTGGGACAGCTATTGGAAGATATGATTATGAACTTGAATATGAGACCTATTCACACATCTAGTACGTCCTCATTAGGGAATCACTTCCATTGAATACCTTGGAGTTTCCAGCAGAATACATATAAATAGGAATGTGCTCTTTATCATGGATATGCAATAACAAGCATTATAGGAAACACAAGTAACGAAGCTAGTATTGTTATTACAGTATGATAGCCGTGCCACAAATCAAAGAGGATCAAAAGCAGTTGTAGCAAGAAGGGGCAGGGAGAGGACCACGAGGCCATTAAGTCGAACTTGATGCTCAATGGAAGAATCCAATTAAGGCATCCTTGTCTGGTCTCTTCTGTTTGAACACATCTGATGAAGGGGAGCAGCCTGTCACCTCTCTGCATAACCAGTTCCAACACTAAACTTCTCTTGCTGTTAATAAAGTTTTCTAACATTCATTCAGAATCTGCTGCCCTGTAATTGAAATCCATCATTCTAGGTCCTGCACTCTGGGATTTCATATCTTTCTACGACGCAATAAAATGCCTGCTTTCACATGTGATCAATAATGATCTTGCCTAATTATGAAATTAATTGGACATTGCTGTATAGTTTGTTCCAACGGACCAGCCTACAACATTTCTATATCCTATTTTTACCAGTTAATTTTCTGTTTCCACTTCTTTCTGTGTTTGGCAGCCAAACTCCACTGCCTTCATACACATTTGCTTACTGTTACCCTTAGCTTTTCTTAGGGTAACAGTACCTGTTAATCACCCATTGGGAATAATAAAACCCTTTCCTCCAGGACAATGTCCAACTTAAAGGTTGGACTTAAAATTCATAACCTGTTTTTAAAGGCTTGTTTAAAAATAGACTTATTTTTTAAAAACAGGGTACCAGTGGCTTTAGAGTGCCTTTACTTTTTCCGTTCTTATTTTCCAGTCTCCCTCTCTTGATGCAGCTCTTTTTTCTTCTACCTATTGTATATGGTAGTATT
>JANHZU010003917.1:56054-73885 GCA_032468055.1 Acrochordus granulatus
GCCACATAATGCGCAGGGAGGACTCATTAGAGAAGACTGTGATGCTGGGAAGGATTGAAGGGAAGAGGAGAAGGGGAAGGCAGAGGATGAGATGGATAGACATCATAGTCAGTGTGATGGGTGTGAGCTTGGGAAGACTCTGGAAGGCAGTGCAAGACAGGGAGGCCTGAGTAATGCAGTCCATAGGGTCGCGAAGTGTCAGACATGACTGCGTAACTGAACAAAATATGTAAAGGGTGTGTGGATACACAATAGATACTGCAAACATGATTCCTCTGTTAACCGTGAAAGATAATTTTTTACTATTTTTAAATCCATACTAGTTGTCCAATTTTTACCTTATTATTCAGGATCACTCATATTGTTATAATAATTAAACCTCAGTCTAATGATTTAGGCTTTGGACAGATTATGACACACAGCTACTCTTTTTTTCTGCTCATTAAAATATTTCCAGTGTTAATTCCAACAAAGACAGTGGAGAATATATTTTAGGAACAACACTAATCAAAAGCAAAACTAAACTCATATAACTGAGTATTAATAAATATACAATACTAGGTTGCACAAATAGAAATTATCAAATAACTCAGGTGTCTTTGGCTAACTTCTGCATGTGAAACCATTTAATAATTTCAAAGGCAATTTGGAAAACGTACATAAATTTGCACAATGTTATTGTAGCATAGGAGGGGGTACAGAGAGAGAAAGTGAAAGGATGTTTATCAACAAGAAAATTTCAAGGAGGCATCATAAATAAAAATGCAGCTCTTAAGAGTTGTCTGGACAATGAATCTGTATAAAAGACTAGATTTATAGAATTTAAGACAAAATGGGATGATATTTTATCCTTTAAAAATGTTGTCTCCTTCAATAGACTTAATAGAATCACTCATTAATACTGGTTACATGACCAACTGGCAGCAGATATTTAGTCAAAGAGAAATCCCATACGCTTGTGCAACCATTTGAACAAAGAGCTCATTTTCATTTCAAGATAAGGAGAGCACAGGGATGACTTATATGAGAACTGGATATGGTTTACAAATTTTCATACTAAATATGGCACAAGTGATATCCTAATATCACTATTGATTAATGATTCTGAAGCAGAGTCCCATATATTGAAACACCAGTTTCCCCAACTCTGTAGACTTCAGATGGGCAATGACATGGCTATTATGGATAGCTCATATTGGGGAAGTTTCTGTACCTGGTTGAAAAGTGAAACAGAAATGCAGTGCATCACAGCAATTCCACAGCCATGAACAATTATGCGACATGATCAGTAGAAAAAAAAGATACATATTGCCAGAAGCAGATATATTGCCAGAAGCAGCATTTACAACAGCTATCTCTCATTACTTATTATGCTATCTTGCCTTTCTATGAGTCCCTTATAGGACACTTTACAAAATAATGAATTAGGACTAAAAGATTTACAACATCAGATTAAAGCCTGGAGAGTCATCAATATAATTTAGTGAAAAATTAATCAGAATAAAAACATTATCAGAATATTTTTGAGAAATATAACAGAGGAGTCCAAAACATTCAGTGCAAAAGGAGTTCCCAAAAGCAAGTGGTGGGATGTGTGCGTGCGCAAGCATTAAAATAAACTCTATCCCTGGTAATCACTTATCTAAACTTTTTCAGCCTTAGGGCCTGCAAGAAATTCTATAAATGTAAATCTACAATCTCTAATCTGATGCCCTCCAGATGTGTTTAGTTCCTTGCTGGAGATTATACTAGCTGCGATCCAACACATCTCAAGGGTGTGAGGACAGATTAAAAGGGTAGACTGTTTTTTCAGTAAAAAAATAGATATAAACAGTTGCAGGAATCTGATATAAAGATAGTAAACTTTGTTTTATCTGTCCCAGATGTTTAATGACAGAGTCGCAATATTTTAATGTGGTCCCATTTCCTACATTTATAATTACATTTCTAATTAAAATTCCCTGTTAAGAATCAGAAAATATGTAACCTGGATGGTAAGTGAGATTAAACTATTTCATCAGACAGTTAAATAACAGGTGCATTTCTGAGTTCACATAGGCACTTAATCGCTCGTGCCTTGATCAACCACAAAAATCTCTGGCTCTTTGAGGCCAATAAACATTTTGGGAATTTATTTTCAGTGCTGCCTGTTGAATCCTTTTGTGGCTAGTGCATCTTGCAATTGATTTGAAATTTGTTAAGGTCCCATGAACATAATAAAGCCCAGAAAATGTCACTCAGACTATTTCCTTGCTCATAAGTGGAGGCAGCCTCACAAATGCCATGGGTTATTATATGGGTTTCAAGTTGTCTTTGTGCCAGAAATAGCTGCTTGAAACTTTTCAGGCTGTTGCAGGGTGTGTGTCGTGAAAAAGCATGGTGCTGGAAAGGTATGATGTTAAATAAAGGCTGTATAAAGCTTATATATGTTATTTATTAGCTCATGCTGTGGCCAATAAGTGAAGGTTAACCATATTCTGGTTCACAAGAAATATGAATATTTAAAAACAGATTTTAAAAACAGATCTAATATTAACCTCCTAAACCTATACCCTGGATATGTATTTGTGTTTTCTAAAATAACTTGCTAATCAGTGTATTTTGTTAGAAAATTAATATAGATTATTACAGCATGCAGCTCCATGAATCCCCACATTGGTAACAGTCAGCCAGACGTCTACAACCTTCTCCTCTATAACTATCCCTGTGGGAAATGTGGTTCTATATGTATGTACGTGAGCCATGAGGCATAGTACAAGAATACAATCAACTTTGAAATGGAACAGGATATTACAGGGCCCCTCCCAGCCAGCTGCTGAATTTTGTCAATAGCGTTAAAATGTGGTGATGTTGGCAGCATCTCCATTGTTATTGTGGTGGTGGTTCTGTCTAATTTCCTTGGGGGCTGGATGCGAGTGAGACAATTGACTTGCCTCTTCTTTTTACTGTGTGTGACTTTTATCTCCCAAGCAGCCTGTGCTGAGATTAACAATTTGCTAGCCCATTTTGGCAGCACATTATTAACTTTTCATTAAAGGCTCTGGGATTGTCAAGAGGCTTCAGCGACTCCTAATTCCTGAACTGGTTTAACTTTCGACCAAACCAATGTCATTGCAGCTTCTTGCTCTACATCTGTGTCTGCAGTCTGTCCAAATGCTCTAGAGTAGGGGCATCCAACCTTGGCAACTTTAAGATGTGTGGACTTCAGCTCCCAGAATGACTCAGCCAGCCTTGTTGGTCCATGCTTTTTAAAACTGCCAAGGTTGGGAATCGCTGCCCTATGCTTCCCTGCTTCTACAGTGTAAAACAATGTAAGAGAAAGAAAAGCATCATGTAGAGGGGTAAAAAAAAGCTTGCATCGTAGTTTATTTCATTTCAGTGTATTTCACTTTAAATAAAAGTAATGAATCAATTCATCAATGCAACCACTTCTACTTGTCCAAATCCACTCTTTCTCTGTTCCCCCATCCTGATCCCCAAATAATTGTCCTGAAAGGGGTTGTTCATCCTTAATCTAAACTGACTTGACTTCTGCACTCTTCAGTCTTTACTGATTACTTCTAAGGATAACCTGAATATGCAATGGTTCAAAGATATACATAACGTTTCTACTAATAGCAAAGCTTTTTCTCCAGAATTCATATCTGCATTTATATTTTGATGTATTTATAATGGAAATACAGTACAATAGCTATTATTCTATTCCCATTAAATTATTGGGCAATGCAAATATTTCTTATTTGCAGAGCCCAATAATGGTACTAGGTCCTTCTATAATCTTCAGGGAGACAAAGCCCATTGAATTAACTTAATTGTAATAACACCTAATTAAGGATTGCCATCTTAATTTCCTCACAAAAGTGATATTTTATTTATTATTAAATTTATATGCTGCCCATCTCTCCTGAAGATGCTTTTTAGCATTTTTCAAATAGCTTGTTCCAAAACAATCTCTAATTTGCACCATAAGATGCTCGAGAACATATTCCACTTCCATGATAATATATATTCTTTCATGCACTAGATAACTGTTTCTTACTTTTTTAAATAGGTTTCAGCATTTCATGTTTCCTAATATTACATTTTCTTTTTCTAGATTAGAAAGCATTTCATTATAGAACACTTTGTCTTCATCAAAGTATGTGTAACTTGTAAACAACCAACCTCTTCCACTTCTTTTTGGAAGGAAAAGTTAGGCTTGTTTTCCAAGCTTAAACATTTTATATTTATTTCTGAACATTTTTTCAGTTTTTCTTTTGGCTATTTGAAAAATGGTCATAGCATGTATTTCACTTTGAATAAAAGTAATGAATCAATTCATCACAAATGCCAAGCTTCAGCAGTAGTTTTAACAAAGTGAGCATATGAAAGGAGCATTGCTTTTACTCTGCTGCACACTCTTCCGTGTTCACATTATTATAACTTAATGAGTATTATTAAAATCGACAACAATGAAATTCTATGCACATATGCCTATGAGTTAACTCTCCTGAGCAGAATGGGCTACTTCTGAGTAACCCATATAGGGTCCTCAAGTTTTGAAGTCTATATATGCTTGTTTTTTTCCTATGCTCTCTACCACTCAAGAAATTGTGGCTTTTCCCATTTAGACTATAAGACTGACCAAAGTCCAGATTTAATCTGCATAATTTTAAGTCATGTCAGACTTTGGCACAAAGAGTACAACTTGAAGCCAAAGAGGCTAGTACTTGGGGTAATTAATTTCATCTGTTTTGAATTTTTGTTTGTGTACTCAGGAATTTTAAAAAAATGCCTTGGGGAAATATTTGCAAAATTAACATTTAATAATTATTTTCACTTTGGCTGCTTTTTAAATGAACAATTGCAGAATTTCTCAGCCAAGAAAGATTAAACACTCCTGATCTTAGTTCATTTAGCCGAATTCATCTCACTCACCTGAACCAATTAACCTTGTAGTTTTCATGGTTTTATCTAGTTCAATAATGAGACTCTTCAGCAGCTCCATGCCCTTAATTTAACTGATAGTAATAGTATCCAGTCCTTTTTCCAAATGCATAAAAAATATGGAACCCCTTTTATCCAGCTTTTATATGAATAAATATTATTTAATTAAGTTCACTAACAGATTTTTTAACATTCAGAGTATCCTAGAATCAGATTTCCAGAATTTATTCATATAATTTTTAGATTTATAGTTATTTTTTGCCATAGATGCTTCAGATAGCATGTGTGTATTACATATATGCTGTTATACAAAACAACAACCTGATGTGTAGGTTGGTCTGACAGACATAGACCACTCAACCTTTCATGGATAAGGGCAAACTAGAACCTGAGCATGTCCAATCCAAGTTTGACCATTGAAAGCTATGGCACCCTGGTTCAGATATACATAATGCCCAGTGTTTACACAGTTGGAGTCACTGGCTGCAGTATTTTATTTGAACAGAAGACAATTAAGAAAAAGCTTGATAGTTTTTTCTTAATTGAGAGATTACAAAATTAAAACCCTCACTTTGTAAACGACTAGAAAAAAGAAGAGTTTAAAAAGAAAACCTAGCTTTATCATATGTTAGAGTGAGGTGGTGGTCTTACCTCTTTTTAATGTCACGAAAGATAGAAAGTTGTTAGGTTTAAGATTTATTATTCATGAAATTTTAAGATGAAAATGATATAGTTTTGGATATTTCACTTGTCAGAATAATTCTACCTGTCATAGCTACCCTGAACCTTAATATGTGGGAAAAGGGGAGACAGGTTGCTGCTATTCATCTGAGGAAGCAAAATGACTGCAGTCAATCATGATAGAAGAAAAAAAAATATTCAAAATCTAAGAGGATAGTATAAGTAGTGACTCTTAAGGGAAAATAAAATGCTGTAATTATTTTAACCTCAGCAAATGCATAGAACACAAAGAGCTAAAACAAAAAGAGAATTAAGACAATGCAAAAATTAAAATATTAAATTAACTGGAAATATGCAGAGGAAAAATCCTAGTTGTTATACACTAGGTCATAGAATTAAGAATAGTTTCTTTCAACATGTAAAATTGTTTTCTCTCCATTCAGCTTAGAAGAAGATCAGAACAGGCTCTCACAACCAAGCCAACAGTCATGGGCAAGGAAGACCTGAGCTTCTTAACATTGTCATCAGAAAGATTCAGTGACATCAGGAAGAATCTCCTCATGACCAGTGTCTGAATGAATTGGGATCAAGACAGAATCTTTCTCTGTGTTATACTGATTTATAATCCTAACAGTGCTAATATTGAAAGCTCTGAATTATTAAGATTGAATTACACCAACAACTTTGATTGTTTGTGGCTGCAGGGTGATGAAATAGCACTGGTTGTCCTGCCATAAACTGGGAGATTAATTGACCCATGCTTTTCATTTTAGGGAGTATATTCCATGTAAATCACACAGCCATCAAAAGTATTGAAAACAAATTTTATAGCTTTGTCAGAAAGATAGGAAGGCAAAATTACTCTTAATCACATGCTTCAAGCAAATTATGGGACTTACTCATGCAAAGCTCAATCTCTACTAATGTTCCAAAACATGCTTGATGTCAAAGATAAGTTCCATGGTTCCTTCCAAATGGATTATGAATTCTAAGTAACAGTCAACAATTAGAAATTATGGAAGATATAGTCCAAAATAACCAACAAGGAACCCATCTCTTTGGAGTTTGATTCTGATGATCAAGTTGTTTCTAAATCTTGAAAGAGACTGAAATAAACAACAACTGTTCTGGTTCTGCCCATTCTAAATCTTTCATAATTTCTAATTATGTAGTCCCCACTGCTATCCAAAAGATGATCATTTATTGGCCTACACATTTCTTAACTTCTGTGTTAAAAAATGCTTGGCCTCAATCAGTGGCTGCAGATTTAAAAACCTTTGAATCTGACCCTCTCTACTGAAATGGTGAAAAGTTTGTGAAATTAGCCTGGATGGACTGTAAAAATATTTCCAGTTCATCTCATAAATATCCCCACATGCCTTGTCTCTGTTCACCAGGTAAGTTAAATTATAGGCTTAGAGATCCACAGAATGTGATTTTTGTCTCCTATCACCTATGCTTGGATCCCGGTTGCTTCTGAGAAGCAATATTGAGAAAGCTTCTCTCCAGAAACAAAACTGTGCAGGCTGCTCAACTTGTATTTACAGGTATGTAATTCCCCACATTCAATCAACCTCATCTCAGCAAGTTATTGCCTCGCAGTGACGTTCTTTGTTCCAGACTGCATCAAAACTATAAATATTAAATTGCTGTTCTGTACATTTCAAATAATGAAAATTCACTCTCTTCGTGCGGGACTGAAATGACAGTCCACTAAAATTACTTACGCGCCACTTTTGCAGAACAAACTGTACAGCAAAGAGAGAGCAGATTTGATATACGTTCCATACTTTATTAGTGTGCAAAGGAAATGTCATCCTCAATTAAGAAATCCTTCGCAGTTGTCTAAGGCAGTGGAAAAAAATACGTGGTGCTTCAGATAATGGTCCTTTCCCTCACCCCAAAATATTAATACTTTGAAAAATTTCCAGATTGCCAAAACACAATTGCCGCCCTAAGTAGTATCAGTTGTCCTCAACATTTCATTTCTTACATTAAAAAAAAAACCCTTACCTTACACAGCACTAAATGCCAGCACTTAAATCCCTCTGAGCAATCAGTAGGTTCATAACATGTGGAGAATATCCTGTTTCAAGCTACCGAAATAAGCTTCCCAACTGCCATTGGACATTGCACTGTCGGATGCTGCAGGACCATCTAGGTAGCTCGTACCTCCTGGGTATTCCAGCCCAGCCAGGGCCCACCGGTGGGCTCCACTTTGCTAATCCTGCTTTGGAAGTCTTCGCTGCAACTTTTTCTTGAGTTGCTTCTCATCCAGTTTGAAAGATCTGAACCGTGGGAAATGCATCAGGGGCTTCTCTGACATGAAAACCCGCCGTCGCCATCTAGAGGTCAGAAGACTGCAAAAGCTCCGACAGTGGGACAGTGCATTGGGTACTCCCGCTCCCCATCATGGAATCGGTTGCCTTTGTGGATATAATTTCGCTTAACCCGTTTTTTGCTTTGACATGTAGATATCAGCATGCAATGAATCTGAATCACTGCAAATCAAGGAACAAAGAAATGTGAGGAGCTTTACTATATTATACCCAGTTATGGGTGTGTACAACGGTAAAGTTAAGTGAAACTCTGTTGTTCTCCACTCATTTCCCCTCTGATAATAGAAGAGCTGCTTTATATTTTACTCAGTAAGTAGATCAGAAGTTGCTCATTTTCAGCCAGTTTTCAATAATACTGGTAGATGGGCAGCAAATGGAAGAGATACTGAGCAAATAATTTTCTGCCTATAGTTGTCATTTTTCTACTATATTCCTATGTGTGTAAAATACAATAAAGAGCAGGACACTTTACAGCAGCAGTTTTTACTGATCTTCAAACTGTAAAACTCCTCCTCACTATGTTAAAGCATTCTCGTCCACAGGGATAGAGAAATAATTTTTGTTACCCTTAGCTTTCGGATTCAGTTGGGAACCCATCTTCAGAGGATGACATAAAACCAACACACATATGCTGTAAAATCACAGAAACCCGCAATCACTCAATTACAAACATGGAACCCTGGTCTTTAAGTGCTACCCAATTTGGCTAGTAAATCCCACCCCATCATCAATCTACTTGTCAATTACATACTCCTGTAGATCTAAGGGGCAAGTGAGGAGTGAGAGGAGAAAAGGGGGGATGCAGAAAGAGTTACTTTTACTTTTACAGTGAATACACTATGGCAGAGAGCCTAATTTTCTCCATTATTCATAAGCTCCTCCTCCGACCTATGACTCTTACTTAGGACTGAACATTTATCTTCAATGCTAGTTCTCCCATATACTAGCTAGTCCTCAACTTATAATTACCATTGGAACTGTAACTATCTTTGCTAAGTCATGCGGTTGTTAAGTGAGTTGCACCCAGTTATACTACTTTGTACTATGGTTGTTAAGTGAATCACATGGTTGTTAAGCAAATCCAGCTTCCACCATTGATTTTGTTTGTCATAAGCTGGCTGGAGAGGTCACAAATGGCAATCATGTGACTCCAAAATGCTGCTTCTGTCATAAATACATCCCAGTTGCCAAGCACCCAATCCGTGATCACATGACCACGGGGATATTTCAATGGTCATAACTGCAAGAAACAGTTGTAAGTTACTTTTTTTCATCCCCATTGTAATTGTAAGTTGAGGACTATTTGTATGTGTACAGAGAACTGTCCAATTGCAAGCATGGATGAAAAAGAAATCCTCCACAGATTTTCACAGAATTAATTTGCAGAATCTGCCAAAATAGTCTCTACCACAGCATGAGCAACAACTCTGCATGGAAACTGCTAGTGATTTCCTTTTTTTCTCAAAACTCCACACGGAACCTCCTGTACTGTAGAATATTGCATATAAAACAGGGTGTTGACATAATAAAGAGAGAGAACTCCAGGGAAATTTATGTTTAAAAAGCTCCATAAAGAAGCCCGTGGAAGAAATGTGCAATTTTTAAAAAAAGTTTCTTGGGGAATTGATATTAATAAGCGCTTACAGGAGGGTAAGCTGCATTCATTAAATCTCTGCATTGGGAAACGTTGTGGATGGAAAACGATATGGAAATAAGTTTTAATCCATTTAGAGCACCACCATCCCAAACCCCCACTGGACTAACTCTTTCGCCGGTGTTATTGTTGCAAGAGAAAGGGTATCTTTTAAAGCTAGCTTAATAGAGGGTGGGGGAAGAACGGTGATCTGAGGGCCTTTTGAAATGCAGGCATAGGAACTGACATCTTTATTCAGAGTGGCGCTGATGCCCGGGACTGTTCACAGTGCTGGCATCGCAACCTGACCTTCCACCTGTTCAGCTGCAGGCGCTTGGCATGCAGGTCCCCTGTGCGTTGCCAAGCTGAGCTTCAGCCAAAGCTGCTCTGCACAGAGCCAGCTGGACGAAGCAGAAAGACAGCAAAGACCCGCGTTGGGATTAGCAATCCAGGGTAAATTCAAGACAGGCTGGAGAAGAAAGAAGTAGTGAGTTGATCTGGAAGAAAATCAAAGCCGTTCTTTTCTCCACTGGCGAGATCAACAGAAATAAAGAGTAATCTATGAATCAATCTTGCATATTCGTAGTTTTACAAGTAATTATGCTTATTTCCTTTTAGATCTTTTTGGCAGCCATCTATCTATCTATCTATAACTGGGTGCTCAGTTTGATTGCTTTCATTCCAGAGATACTATATGGACCCAAAATTAACTTTCACTGAGATCAACGAAACTTATTTTCAGAGAAGTGGAAGAATACTGCGTTGGACTACATCCAGGTCACAAAACGTAGATCACGACTGTGTGGCATTTTGTTGGAGCAATGTGAATCTGATATTCCAAATGCTTTTAACACCAAGCATGCACGATCCAGTTTTCTTCTATGAAGGGATATATTTGTGATATCTGTGCTATTCTCACTGCCTGGGTGGCAGTTATCAAGACAAATCTGGAGTCTGCCTTTAACTTCTTTGCTTCTCCCAGGAAATATATCATCAATAAATAGGAGGAAAAGGGAACTTGCCACAAATATTTACAGTACGTGCTAACTCTTGAACAAACTTAAGAGGAAGTTGAGGCTTCCTCTTCGTGTTTTTATGGTTCTTTTTCTTTCACCTAGAAGTGAACTAGGCAAAGGACCACTAACTATCCTCTTAGAAAAGGACAATTGCTATTAAGTCTGAAGTATGGGACATTCAGATAAGCCATGTTTTATGGCCCTGATACTAACCAACGTCCTGTCCTAGAAAGTCAGAAATCCCATTTTAGGGATAGGATGATGTGTGACTACTGTATGAAGACACCTTCTCATTGCAAACTAATGTAAAATAATTTGGGGACCCTGAGATGTATCCAACCAGAATAAGCTTGTTGCATCTCCATGGATTGTATTAGTCAGGTTGTGAGGAACCTTCTCTATGAGCAAACTACACTGACATGTATCAATGAAAAGAGGTTTAAAATCAATTAGAAAGATCATTTTCAACAGCTCCATGAACTGACAAACCCAAGTAATTTTATATTTGTCTATTCCTCTCCCAAAAACTAATAGGATATTTCTTTAAGGCAACAAAATTTAACTATGCTGGGCAATTAGAAAAGGAATGGACAGATTTGTATGCACCTACATCTATAAGGCTAAGAGCATCCTGCTGAGACTTTTCTTTTTCTTTGGTTACTTGTGCTGAAAGGCAAAGTGATAGATTCAAGCTAAGTAACATCCAAGAGTGTATGATTTCCTGTAATAAAAATTAACACAAATGTATAATTGAAAAACAATTGCTTCTGTAGTTTTCTGTAGCTGTTTTTACAGAAGAAAATGCTCTTGGAGAAGAATATTCTATAAATAGCTAAGGGCTGCCACTTTTAATAGCAAATGCTATTGCTGGCATTCTGGAGCAATTTAATAAATGTTAAAACAATACTGAGCAAAAATAGCTTTCTAAGAAGTTAAACTTAGGATAACTATTGTCATCAAATTAGAAAAATAAAAAAGTACTCTCTCTGCCACACCAGGCACCATTCTTTTTTTCTGGCCTCCTCAACTGGTCAGTATATCATTACCAAACGCTATTAGGAGCAATCTTGACAACATAGAAAAATAATCCATTTTTTTTCCTTTGATCCACTTGATCCTCAGTTATCCACTTTTACTCTCCTTTGTAGTCTCTTGCTAGCACAGTTTCTCCATGGATAAATGTCAGATTTTAGCATGAAAAGATTGCTCAGCTTATTTCCATTGCTTGATCTGAACACCTCTTCCCAAATTAAGTTTGAGAAGGTACAAAAGTGAACTTACGGCAAACCTAAGGCATTTGATTTATTGTTGTGCCTTCTGCCCTGTGATATGCAGACAGAAAATTTGCAAGCTTTTGATTCATTGCCTGCAAAGTATTTATTTTTATTTATTTGTTTATTAAATGTATATGCTGCCGAACTCAGAAATGACTCTTGGCAACTCTAAATAAAAACATAAAATGCAACAGATAAAAACAATTGAATCCATAAAATTAAATAAAAAATAGCCAAATGGAGAGGGGAGGAGCAAAAATACATATATGGGGGAGGAGGACAATACTAAGTCACTCCATCCCATAACTGGGCCTGAACCCAGACTTAAACAGGTCCAGATAATCTACTTCCTCCAGGATCCTCTGTAGTTGCCATGCCACCACCTTCTCAACCTCCTTCCCTAAAAAGAGCAAGTGGGAGACTGGAAGATAATTGTCCAGACAGGTGGAGTCCAATGATGGTTTTTTTTTTTTAGCAGGGGATAGACCATGGCCTCCTTAAAAGGTCCCAGAAATATCCCTTCTCACAGTGAGGAATCTATCACTGTGTGGACCCACCTGTTAGTTACCATCCTGGCAGCTTTCACCAGCCAGGAGAGACACGGATCTAATTGGCAAGTGGTTGCATTGACAGCATTGAGGACCCTGTCCACTTCATCAGGGGCAACAGAATCAAATTGTTCCCAAATAACTGGGCAAAACTCCTCCCTCAGTATCTCTGGTGGAATTGTCTCATGCATGGCTTCCAACTGGGATTCAATTTGAGCGACTTTATTTGCCAGGTGTTCTGCAAATTCCTCTGCACATCCTTGCAAAAGACCTTTCAAATACCTCCTTCCAAGAAGGGATCGGGTGACTCTAAACAGGGCCAAAGGATGACACCCTACAGATGCAATAAGGGTAGAGAAATAATTACATTTCACTGCCCTTATCGTCACAAGGTAGGCCTTGATAGTGGCTCTAGCTGGTGTTCAGATGGATTCATCCCTCGTCTTCTGCCAGCGTGATTCTAGGTGTCTCTTCACCCTCTTCAGCACTCGTAACTGAAGGTACATCTGACCCAATATCTCAGGTATTGCAGGGTTGTGGCCACAAAAGAGGCATGTTAAAGACTCAACCAGTGGTTATCACTCAAAGTGCGTCTTAGATGCTACAGTGCTGAAACTGTAGGAGCATTTCCAAGGGAGTATTCATTCAATGATCTACCACAAGATTGTTGGACATGTGTTGAAAGTCTTTCCTTTAGTCCAGTGGCTTCTCCCTTTGATTTCAGGGCTGGACTGCAAAATATATGTTTGGGGGTCAGCTGTACTATGCAAAAGTCATTACTCTGTTGTACAGCGGCCTGTCCTTCCAGGGGGAGAGAGAGTTCAGAAATGCAAATCTCAGCCTGCATTCCTGCAGGGTGTGGGGTGTAAGTGTGAGCGGTGATCTGAGAACAATTTCTTTCAGCATCTCTTCCTCCCTAGGAAAGTAAGATAGATCAAACAGCTTTGCCATCCTATGAGAAAAAGTGAGAAGACTCACCATCCTTGTGTCCCCTGCTTTGTTGGCCCTCAGTCTTGCGGAGGGGGAAAGAAGAGAGGACCAGGTCTCTTCTTTTGCTTCCCTGGCATGAGTGGCAGAAGGAAAGAGTGGGAGAAGCACCCAAGAGTGGGGCCACTCTTCTTGGTGCTAAGATACTTTCATGTTGATTCCCACTCTGGACACTACTCTCTGTGTGACCACTTAGAAGTGTTCTGAGAACAGAAGCTTTTTAAGACATGGAATAAGGTTGGGAGCATTTCCTTTCTTTCTCTGTAATCCATGACATTTTTTCTCTCCATTTTTAAGGCCAGCAAAGTCAACAAGCTCAAGCTGAGTAGGGGAGTACAACAGAAAGAAAGGAAACCTGAATGAAAAAAAAATCAATTTCTTATTTCACATACCATAATATATGATAACTGCTCCTTCTGTATTTTTCTTGGTCGTGTGACCCAAAGCAGTTATTAAGTATTGGAAATCCCTTAATATCCCAGCAGCCATTTCTTTATTTCCGTTCCTACTGTCTGTGAAATATCCTGCTGCTGTTCCAAATTTCAGGTGTAACATACCACCAGTGTCAATTGTTTCTTTTCATTAAAAATCCCCATATTTAGGTATATAAACTTTCCAGCAAGTTTGAAAGTGTCTTCTCTATGAGAAGCATTCAGAAGCTATCAAATCTCTGGTGTAGCTTCTGGGTCATTTACATTTCCAGCAATGAGTTAAATGGCTTTCACATGTATTGTATCCCACATGGACAAGCGTGAGACACAAACGGCTTGCCCTTGTTGAGCCTCCCATGAGAATACAGCTTGTAAATATAAACATTTTGAATATATTTTATTCTGTCAGCCTTTCATCAGTGGAACTTGTTAACAGGGATATCTGCAGAGGAGAGTTAAAAAAGTCAAGAAAGCAGCTATGACCACTTGATAGAAACTCTGCCTTTTGAGTTATACATAAGAAGAGGTGGAGCTTTGGTCAAATGCTGTGTTCATTGTTTTGGCATTTTTAACCCCCTGTTTGGATTTATTTATTTAGCTATGTATATGGCTGTCCAATTCACACGTGGTGACTCCAGGAGGCTTACATCATTAAAATTCTACAATATAAAAATCACTAACCTTCTCCACTCCCAACCCTGCAGTGATAGCAAGCACAGTCCTACCAATCACTTGGCCAGCATTACATCCATCTGGGGTCTCCAGGCCTGCTCTCAGAACCATGGAAAAATATCAAAGTGGAGTCGATCTTCAATCTGGGGGAATGATATTCCAAAGAAACAGAGCCACCACAGAGAAGACCATTCTTCTGGGTCCCATTAGATGTACTTCCTGATAGATGGGTCCCATAACAGACTTTGCCTTCCCATTCTGGTGGGCAGGGATATTACTTGGTCACATTAAGAAAACCTTTTATAGGTGAAAGACCCTAATGAGCTTGCAGAAACTTTAGTGGGGGTTGAATTTTCAAAACTGGATAGAATCCTTATGAAAATAACCAGGATCTGAATCAAAGGTGAGTAGTGCCAAAAATGGAATCAAAGAGAAGTCTGGGTCAGACGCTCTTAGTGACTGTGGTTTTATAATTATTTCATCATTATTAGAATGAAATGAATCAGTTAAAATGAATACTCGTTTAGCATTTCACATATCATTAAGTTCACATTATATGTATGTATTACTTATCACGAATAGTAATTATAACCAAGCAATTCATTGTCATTATTATTACTCATTATCATTTCTCTATCATTATCAACATTTCATTGTTATAATTGTTCATTAATGCAGTGATATTGTTAAATAATTAATTTTTTCTGGAGTAGCTGGCTCCCTTGGAATGAAATTATTTCTCTATTAAGTTACTTTAATTTTATGAAAACTTACAATAAAGCAGATTCCTGAGCCTAAATATAGTTTTAAAGACATTGACTCTAGTTCAGTGGCATGCTAGAGTAGACTAACATGGGATTTACTTAATTTGTTGATTGGAGTGTTACAGAAATTCAGTGGTTCTATTAGTACAAAGTGACACTGGTCATCATGACAAACCATAGACGGTTTGTGTATTGTGTGAATCAGTCCTATTTGTCTTTGTCTAAGAGTTCTCTCTGTTTTAACAGAACAACCTGGAAGTTGGAATTTCTTCAATGGGACATTTGAACAGGGGGGTCCACAAGAGGGGAGCAAAAAAATAAAGATGTTTGTTACACTCAACTTCTTTTACAAGCATATAAAAATTAATGCTTATATGGTTGCAGCCTTCTTCATTTTTTTGCCTCTCTTGTAGATGTCTCTGAACTTGATCACCTTTACAGATAAGAAAGAGGAAGAAGGGATAACTATTTATTTATTCATTCAATTGTATGACTAGTGACTCTGGGTGGTAAATAATTGTTACTGGAAAAGATGGAGAGGGAATGGTCCATGGATAATGTGAATGAATGCCAACTTTTCTAGTTTTATTTGGACTTTCATAGTAGCAATGCTACTCTTGGAGTTGAAATATGAAGTTGTCCTTGACCTTGTTGATATTTTGTAAGACAAGGAGTGGGGTATGGAAAATGGATATGCCTCTGATTTGTTTTGTCTTAGTGGGTTGCTGTAATCTAAATTAGATTACATTGTCATCAGGCACCAGCACATTATTTCATTATTGTTATTATTTATGGTTTTTCCTCTTGCTGTATGTTGGTTTTTAATTGCATGTACTCTAATCAGAACTGCAATTTTGAGTGGGATGCATGGCTTTCTAAATTGATTTAAAAATTTAAAAAAATAAGTACAATTGAAATTTTGCTTGTGTACCATTGTCTCAGTGCACTTCTTCCTTCCAGTTCCTTTCACCAGACCTCATTTGCACCTTGACCTCCAAAAAGAAGGCTGAATTATTAATTGTTTCACAAAATCTCAGTGGAACATTAAGTTCTAATGGACATGACTATGGAACACTGGCCACAAAGGTACAGAAACCTTTTGGACCAGGGTGGGTATGACTGGAAAGCTGCATTCAAATACAACACATTGTTGGAAGGAATAAAAAAAAAAAACCTCAATCATCCAGGTAATAAAAGATATCTGGAGGCTTATAAATCTTGTCATCTGGACTTTAATTTTTGATATTACTGTTGAGCTTTCAACTTCAACTCAAAGTCTTTATTAAAACAAATTAAAATAGGAGAAGGAAAAGAATCCAGAGATGTAAAATAGATTTATCACCATCTCCCATTGCTCCTCATTTCATTCAGCTCCACTCCAGGGGCCTTCATGGCAAAGAGAAATAGGCAGGGTAAAAAAGTCACAGGCCCATGCGGTCTGAAAGGAGCATGCAGACTCACCATTCTTTTGCAGCAAACAATTGCAAAATTCTGGAAAACGATCCAAAAAATCCTCAGTCATCCAGGTATCTGGATTGGAGCTGAATAAAATTAAGAACAATAGGGGATAGTGATAAGTTTATTTTACATCTATGGGCTCCTTTCCTTCTCCTATTTTAATTTGTTATGATGAAGACTTCATGATGAAGTCGAAAGCTCAACAATAACATCAAAAATTAAAGTCCAGATGACAAGATTTATAAACCTCCAGATACATTGTTGGAAGCTAGATTCTATCCATGACTAATCTTAAGAGCTCCCTCCAAAAGCCTCTGCATGAGTGTGTTTGTGTTCCTTCCACATACTGTAATATAATCCATGAATGCAGAACTTTTGTTCTTCAGCATATGTGCCTGGGTCCTTCACACAATGAATAAAACATTGGTCTAAATATGTGGAACACAGTTCCCTTTCACATCCCATCTATGAAAAGTCACAAGGTATGTTATGTGAATACCTAAACCTGTAAGACAGTCTAGGCATTGGAATTCCAAAGGATTAAACTTAATCCCGAACAGACCTAGCCTTGTTTGGGGTTAAACAAACTCCTCAGTTAGTTCTGTTTTCTGAATTATTGAGTTAAACCCCTTATCTGGAGTTGCTCTAAAAGAAGGAATCTGTAGACTTCCTGATTTTCATCCACCCTATGTGGCCACATAGAATGTGGGTATGAAAAATGGCAGGGGCATCCATATGTGTGTATGAAAAAATGAAGATGATAACCCCAACAGTGCAATTAAACACAACGTTTTTATAAACATTACAAATACATGGATTTTCTAGTGTACGGATGTTGGATGCTGGAGCCATGCTGATTTTAAGGTGAACAGAGCCTGCTCTTCCCTTCACACATTTATTTCACACATTAGCCATATACGCCAGAAGAAGAGTCTTGTGAATAGCCTCAGGAGGAAGAGTCAACTACGTTTTAAGTAGCCAACACACTGTGAAAAAACTTCAGTAAAATTCAAAAGCAGTTTTGTATCCAAATAAATATTTGTTATTTGTTAGTCTTAATTCAATGCAAAAACAACTTCAAAATATTCTTGTTTACTAGATG
>JANHZU010003917.1:73985-86173 GCA_032468055.1 Acrochordus granulatus
CTCTGCACCAGCTGCAATCTCCAGATACTCTTCAAGGGAAGCCCCATGTAGAGCGCATTACAGTAGTCCAGAATTGAAATGACGAGGGCATGAGTGATCGAGTATACGGACTCCTGGTCCAGGAAAGAGCGCAACTGGCACACAACATGGTTGTGCAAAGGCCCTCCTATCCACAACTGCTACCTGCTCTTTGAACAGGAGTCACGAGTCCAGGAGAACCCCTAGATTATGCACAGGGTCTGACTGAGGTAGTGCCACCCCATCCAGACTTAAAGATGTCAAAGTCCCACATCCAGAAGCCCCAGACATCCAAAGCCACTTAGTCTTGCCAGGGTTCAACCGCAGTCTATTGTCCCCCATTCAGACCCATATAGCTGCCAAACATTGCGTCAGGACGGAGACAGCATCATCCCAGCAGTTTCATGTAGGTATTAAAAAGGAGAGGAGAGAGTACTAAGTCCTGTGGAACACCAATGGACTTGGAGAAAGGAGCCAAACTAGTGTAAAACTGCACCACCCAACCCCAGTCCCTGCAACCAACCCAAAAGGATACCTTGGTCAATGGTATCGAAAGCCACTGAGATATCAAGGAGACCCAGGATGGATGCATTACCCCCATCCCTCTCTCGCCAGAGATCATCAATGAGTGCAACCAGTCTGTCCTTGTCCCACAGCTGGGCCTGAACCCAGACTGAAATGGGTCCAGATAATCCGCTTCTTCCAGGGTCCTCTATAGTTGCTGTGCCGCCAGTTTCTCAACTACCTTCCCTAAAAAGAGCAGGTGGGAAACTGGACAATAATTGTCCAGACAGATGGAGTCCAGTGATGTTTTTTTAGCAGGGGACAGACCAGGGCCTCCTTAAAAGGTCCCAGAAATATCCCCTTCCGCAGTGAGGAATTTATCACTGCATGGACCACCTGCTAGTCACCATCCAGGAAGCTTTCACCAGTCAGGAGGGACACAGATCTATTTGGCAAGTGGTTGCACTGACAGCATCAAGGACATTGTCCACTTCATCAGGGGCAACAGAATTGAACTGATCCCAGATAACTGGGCAAGACTCCTCCCTTGGCATCTCAGGTGGAATTGCCTCATGCATGGCTTCCAACTGGGATTGAATTTGAGTAACTTTATCTGCCAGGTGTTCTGCAAGTTCCTCTGCATGACCCTGCAGAAGACCTCCTGATTTCTCCCTTCCAAGAAGGGATCGGGTAACTCTAAATAGGGCCAAAGAATTACACTCTACAAACGCAATTATTCTCTGCCCTTATTGCCACAAGGTAGGCCTTGATAGTGGCTCTAGCTCATGCTCAGTCGGATTCATCCTTCATCTTCCACCAGTAGTGTTCTAGGCGTCTCTTTATCCTCTTCAGCACTTGTAGTTCCTCCATGAACCAGAGGGAGTATCAGGTGGGATGGGTAGAGAGAGGCTGCATGGGCACGATCCTATCCAAAGCCTCAGCCACCCTTTGATTCCAGGATGTAACCAGGGCTTCAACAGGACTGTTCAGCAATACCCTGGAACATCCCCCAGCAACTTCTGAAAACCTTCAGGGTCCATCAGTCACTGAGAGTGGACTACACAAATAGGTCCAACCTCCCTGCAGAGGGGAATGGCATAAGAAAATCTCAAAGACACCAGAATGTGATCTGACCATGACAAGGGGGATATTGAAAGTTTCCCTACCAGGTCATATTGCCATTGTTCCGAGAAGAAGATCATATCTGGAGTGTGACCACTATCTCAAATAGAGCCCAAGATAATCTGGAATAGGCCCACAGCCACCATGAAGGCCAGGAACTCCCGAGCTAATCCTGAGGACAAACTCAGGGACGGCAAATTGAAATCCCCCAGAACCATCAGCCTGGGGAAGTCCACTGCCAACCCTGAGATGGCCTTGACCAGCTCAGACCAGGAGGATGCTACACAGCAGGGAGGCTGGTACTGTGGCAACAATCCAACTAATTCTGTGAGCCAAGCCTCATGAATAGGGTCTCACGACTGGACATTTGTGGAGCAAAGCAAAAAGAGATGCTCAGATGACCACTGCCACCCAACCTCCCCTGCCCTGGGGTCTTGGCTGGTGCCAAACCTTAAAACCGGCTGGACACATCTCTGAGAGGACCACACACACCCCTTTAGGAGCCAGCCAGATCTCAGTAATGCATGCCAGGTCAGCTTTGAGGGGAGCTTTATTATTGACAGTCCTGGTGTATGTCAGCAGCACAGGAACTCCAAGGGTATGTTGACCAGGGGCTGGGTGTGAGTACAGAAGGCCAGAACACACAATTGATACTAAACTTTGAGGGTGTGTTCCCTTGTAACAGCCTGCTCTCTGGCTCCTGTACACCCACTGCCTGTCACTACCTGAATATGTTCTTCTGCCTAAAAGCTTCCAGGGTGATGTTCCCCCTCCCACCCCAATCTCCCCCCTCTCTGAGCCATAGGCTCTGCCATCCCTTTCATTCACAATCAATCACACTTCAATCACCCTAGGGAGGGAATGAAGACAGGAGCCCCTCAGCACTACAGCAAAAGCTATTAGCAACCCCAGGGCTCCTGCCTCTTCCTTCCCTCCATGAGAATGCGTGTATGTGTTCTTGAGCTTTTGAACAAGCCTTTCAGCTAATCTATCGATAGGTATGCTCAGTAATGAGATTAAACAGATTCTGGTTGAGATGTTAACTTCCTGAGATAACCTTAGGGCTTTCCATCTATTTGTGCATAATTTTTCTCTGCAGCTATGAGTGAGCATGATGCAAATATACTGGGTCTTCACTGCTGCCTTTCATGACATGTGTTACAGACATGCCAATGCCAATTTGACTGATAAGTGGGTGTCTGATGTCATAATTTTCTTTGCTTCTGTGAAAGCTTGTTCGCACTGTTTTCCCCTGCCAGACTATTTTTACTTCTAATAAAGTGTTCAAGGAAGGTAGCATGGTGCCTCAATTTAGCATGAATCTGTTAAAACATCACTTTAAGGTCTGCTAGGTATAATGCAATAGACTCTCTCTCTTCCTAGGAAATACAAAACACTCTGCAATCAATAAGATGTTGGTGATTAGATTTTACTGGTTCTGCAAAGCTGAATTATGAGAGCTTTGGTGGGTAGTTAAGCTTCATGCAAGCAGTTTACTTTGCGTACTATAACATTAGTAAAACATGACTCTTTTTTCCCCAGCGATTATCTCACCTGCATCAAAAGAATGTTCAAGTCTGTCTGTATTCAATGATCAGTCATCTATACATTAATTTTTCCAATAAAGTTATACTCCCACTGTATTATTAAATACAGTGTATTAAACCCTTGCTTTCATTCACTGAAACTATCCATTATTATTCTCCAATTGCTCATTTTTTAAAATTCCCTTTCTCATCTCCAAAACTAAGGTGAGGTTAAAGAAGTACTGTACTATGATTCCACTGTGTTGCCATTATTTTGCTTTTCTAGTGGTCCAGCAAAAGAAATTTGATATTGAGTCAGAAATAGATATTTCTGCTGCTTTGTTTACTCAGACTTCTAGAAAAATGAAGTCTGGTATAGCTGCAAGAATTATACTATATCTTGTCAGTACAAGATAGTCAAGCAACAGTAGCAGATCATAATCATGCTTATAACTATATCCCAGCATGGATGTAGAGTCACCTGTTAAAATATCACTGAAATTTAAAAGACTTCCCTCCACTCTTCAAAACCTCAATTGCTCAAGACCTCAGTTGCTCAAACAAGCAAGCAAGCAAGCAAGCATTCATTTTAAGCATCTACAACAATCCAGTAATGTTGACGTGTATTGTTCACCTCACTTCATACATAGTAGAACAGAGCATGGAACAGCTGAAAAAAACGTGATGATGCTAAATTCTGCTTTTAGGTGTCTGAAAACTACCATATCTTGTAATTCCACAAAACGTATTCCAACTACAGTTGTAAGCAGAGACAGCTTCTGTCTTTTTCCTTTGATAAAACAACAATTTTAATTATGTTTTACATTATAGAAGACATGACTAAACAAAGCAGCAGAGCTGAAGCTGAATTTCAGACCCGACGGGCCCTGAAATTAAAAATAAAAATGGGGATAAATGTTTAAAGTTGAAGCATTCACAGCCTCATATTTTAAGGCACATAAATAATAAAAAAAGAAATAAGGAAAAATTGAGTATTCAAAGATTTTGAGGGAAAACAGCAAGAATTAGCAGTCAAAAATTCCATCTGTTCATCATCAGATGTCTGCCAAGGATGCCTAACCCATCTATTTAAAATAGGATTTTTTTGAGATAATGATTAACCAAACCAATGCTATACAATTTTGGAGATAGAATACCTTTGTATATAATGCATGTTTTTTGTGATTACTGAATCTCCTGAAGGTCTTAAGAGTGTAAAAAAAGAGATGGGCCATAAGTCACATGGTTAAAGCCACCATCTTAACTTTTTTTTAACCTATGCCATGAATTTCTTTGCTTAGCACCAAAATGAAGAGAGTCACAAGCCACAAAATGCAGCAGTTTGAAAAAAAGACGGGGAAATGCCAGAATTCATCAAAGAGAATTCTTCTGCTACAGTCCCATACGTGAGATGTATCTATAAAAGACATCCATAGATCAAAGATTATGGCAAGGAATATAAAGGAAACCTATCCATTTTGAGGCACTTGGGATACAACATTTTTAGATTTGTGGCAAATATTTCGGATTGTGTCATTCACTGGGAGAAAGGAAGTTTTCTAGAAGACCAACAATGTCAAAGGGCAGATCTGAAAAAGACATTTCAGTCTCTCTCTCCCTTTTTGGTAAACCCATTACAGGCCAGGATGAGAACGTATAATCCAGAAACATAAAAGGGGCGCAAAGTCAAGATTTATGAAAGGCAGGTGAATATGTTGAAGGGGATATCCTCAGATATTTAGATAACAGGAAATGCAGCAGATTTTTATGTTATGAAATGAACAAAATAAATGATAACAATAAAGTAGCCCTAATCTAAAAGAGTGTGTCAATTTTAGCTGAAGAGAGATGCCCACAGATCATAAATTACAACAGATTTATGCCCTAAGAAAAAACTAAAGCAAAAAGGAAGCAATCTGTGTTCCCTGACTTATGGCAAGACTTTACAGTATCTCTCTAAGATAGATTTATTCATATTTTTTTTACTCAAAAAGTTTCACATTACAATCTGGAAAAGGGGGAGGACATCTATTTTCTCTTAAAACCTTTACAACAGCCTTCTAAAATGAAAATTATTTAAAAATGATTAACATGTTAACACAGAAAGGTGAGAAATTCCATAAGTAAGGTTGATAAAAGCTGTATAAATTCTCCAAAATGCAGATTTTGAAATGCAAATGATTCTTGTTCGTATATAATTTAGAAGGTGCAAACTGAATAATTCAATTAAAAAAAATTAATGGACAAATTTATTCTCTACTGTATGTTGAAGAGACTTGAATTGTAGGGATGAAAAAATATATGAACTTGCCTCTGTGTTGTTCATAGAATGCTACATAAATGTCATTATGCTTATATAAGAAAATTTTAAAGATGGTAACAAAAAAATCAAAAGAAGAATAAAAGGATATTCAGAAGCTTAATAGTAGGAGATAAAGTACTAGATTGCAGAAGATATGGAAATAAGGAGTTGAGCTTCAGAGTTAGTTTAATCATTTTTTCCTGATATTCAATACGATAACATTGAACCTATGATAAATATTCTGTAGAATATTGGCCTCAGTCAACTTGCAAAGTCAGGACAATTCTCTACATAGAACATGTCAAGAAGGATATACAATTGCACAGTTAGCTTCTAAAAGGAAGGTGACTGCAGTGCAGCTCCTATATCCACATCTAGCCATCTCTTTCTGTCCAGTGGAAGTTACATGCATACTAAAGGATAAGTAACTTGTTCATTCTTTGCCATAAAATGTAGAGGTCACTTTGTGGCTATTCTGACCTTTTCAGATTCAGATGATATATTTGGTCTCTGAGTACAACCTAATCAGATTTTTGCGGTTACATAATTGGTTTTATTTTTTTTCTGTAGATATAGCCTATGTCTGGAGATGTAAAACTTAATAATCTTTGATATAATTCTACAATGGAACTATTGAAAATTAGGTTACAGCAGCTGCAAACAAGTAGAATAATGAAGCTTTGTCTATTACAGAAATGATGACATAGTGTGGATACTCTCTAATATGTTTTATTGATTGTCTTTGTACTATCCAAGTAATAGATTCTAGATCGTAGCTACATATTTGTAATTGAATTCCTCAAGAAGGCTGAATGAGGAGAAAATTTCTGTTCCCTAGTGATTTTTCTATTAACACAACCTAAATCTCCTTTTGGTTTCTCCCTTCAGTTAGTTAAAATGTTGTAAATTTCTTCACCAATTGCTGTTCTAGTGATATAGTAATGTATCTCTGGGCTGGGGTGTACGAAGGCAAGATAAGGTTATTCGTTAGTTTTCTGTTTTGTACCCTTGAAAGTTAGGTTAAGGAATCAGATTGAAGGAAGTTAATAATCATAATATTTGCAATTCAAGATTCAAATAATTATTTATTATCTCCTACTTTCTCAAAATGCAAGTTAAACACAGTAGATTATTTTCTTTTATTCAGTGGCCATCCCAGACTGAAGAACAACCAAGATAACAAATGCCAATAACAGGTAATAAGGAGGTGGAAATCTTGCCAGCAGTTGTAACACAGTTGAATGCATTGGTTTTATGTTTCAGTTTGTGTTATTCACTTCTAAACCAGTGTTTCTCAACTTTGACAACTTCAGGAGGTGTGGACTTCAACACCCAGAATTCCCCAGCCAGTATGGGAATTCTGGAAGTTGAAGTCCACACCTTTTAAAAGTTGCTAAGGCTGAGAAATACAGCTCTTAATTCCCGATGGAATAGTGATGTTTTAATCTGACTGATATTTTGTTTTCTTGGGAATAACTGTCAGGTTATTGGAGGCATACCCTCTCCCAACCCAAACAGATATTTAACAGTCAACAGCAGACATGATAGATGCCTTGGAAATCCTGTAGTTTGATTTGGAAATCAAAAGGCAGCTAAAATATAACATGGAAAAGCAGAAGTCTGGGAAAAACCATGGTTAAGTATGCAATTAAATAATGTGAAAAAAAATGTTAATAAGTGTCAGGCCAATTTTATCAGCATGGTATTTAGCAAAATAAATCTCTAAGGGTTCTCCTTGCCAAGATATAACCAATCATAGAATGGCTTTGTGTCAATATAACACTGTTAAAAAAGCCTAACTGCTTTTCCATCAAACTATTTTAGAGTTTCATCAAATTTGTCTTGCCATCATCACAATACCAACAGATGAAAAATACCCAAAATACTATAATGAATATAGGGAATAAATTGCACTATTTTCTAGAGCTGGAAAAATGAAAGCAGTGCTAAGCAAGCTAAGCAACCCTAAACAAACCACTTTCCTTCATACAGAGCGAATAGAAGATCTCTATGGATACATATTATAGAAAATACATAATAACATCTCTCTCAGAACATACATTTAGACAGCTTTCCAGTAGAAAATGTAAATAGATTCTAGAACTTCTTGGATACTAAACTGTTAGATCCTTAGAAATATTTCCTCCCATTCCATTTTAGATTCTATCAATTCTTTTAATGGTATGTGAGAATGACTTTGGGAGACAGGAAGAAGAGTCACAGACTAGACAACCACCATGCAAAAGACATCTCAGTCCACAGAAGTAGAGGGAGTATGAGAAGAACAGATTCTGTCTAGTTTTCTGGAGAGCAAAAGGAAACAAGGAGAGAAATACTTTCAGACTTGCAAGATTGATGCTAGCCAGACAAGAAGCATAACAATTATCTCTATGTTTATTGTAAGGTTACATTAACAGAATCCTGCAAGTCTGAAAATATTTCTTCCCTCCTTAATCTAGCCAATTGATTATAATAGTTTATCCAGTTATCTATTTCCATTTTAATTTGGCTGCTGATCTTATCCAGGCAGCAACTATACTTTCCACATGCCTTAGAGTGATGAACTTGTCACTTTCAAATTTATTTTTTATTGGTTTATTTATTATATTACTAATATGTCTTTTCTGGGCATGTTTTCCTAATATCCTTCTAGAAGGAAAAAGAAGAAGAAAAAAATAAAATTATAAGATGCAATTGGTTAGTACTACAGTCACAGCAAAAGCACCCAACACATTCTAGAAAACAACAATTTTACACTTCTGTCATGAAGTCATTTACCACCTCACCCATCAAAATGAGGAAACTAAGTGGGGAAAAATTACAGTAGAGTAAGCATTGCTAGGAAAAAGGGACCCAAACAAACAAAAAATCATGAGTTCTTTCATACCATTTTTGTGGCTTTGTTTTAATTTTTTTTTGTAGAGTTTTAAGGGTTCTGAAAAATTTGGATGGAGAAATTTAAAAAAATTAAAAAGAATTTCAAGTCTGAGCTCCTCCTCTTATAGATAGTGGCTATTTTAAGCATCTGAAATGTGGTTACTAATTTTTTCCATGACAAACAGTTGTCTAAGTAGCTATTTGCAAAAACCATTTTGAAAAAGAAGTTGAGCTTCAGATTAATGTTGCTTTGTATAATAATGTATACCTTATTTCTTCATGTTTTGCTTGCTTGCTTGTTACCCACTCAAGCTGTAAATTTGGAATTAATTATTGATTACAAATTGCCAAATCTTGTTCCAAGGATACTGCCTCTAGAAAAGTATTTATTGGAAGTTTACACTCCTGGAGGAAAACAGAAACTTCAGTTAACATAGCCATTGGCCCCATATCTTGTGATGAGTGAGCATCTGCTAAATTCCAAGCTGTGTGAAATTTCTAAATTAACTCAGTGTGAATGAAGAAGTTGGTTGGGTCTCCTCTTCACAGTGAAAAAATCCACAGCAGGAGGCTTATTTTGTAGCTGACTTCATGATAATGGTTCACTCATTCCCCATTATAAGAACAAACCCATGCATTTACTTAAATATGATCAACCCTGCTGTGATTACTGGTTCTTTTTAGCTCTATGCTCTGCAGGTTACTTTCAACAATGTGTTCTCTTTCCTTGATGCCATCAGAACCAGATAGACCAGACAACATTTCTGCTGCATATTGCTTTTTATCTTGCTTCTTGAACCAACACCGTTCTTACAAGTCAGTAAAAAAAGATCAAGTACTTATTGAAATGATATTAGTAATAACATGATGCACAAAATAATCCAGTCATTCGTTTCATTCAGGGTGAGCAGTTATGGAAAACAAACAAAGAAAAAAAATTGAAGAAAGCCTAGATGATAGAATCCCTTCAAACTTCAAATATTTTTTGAAAGGCAGTTACCATAAATATTTATCAACTACAATCATTTAAATAGGAGGTAGATATTATCCTTCTTGGAAAAATGTTTGAGAATCTTCATGTCATTACTGGGAAGACATAGGTTTAGCTAAAGAAAACAAAGAATGAACACTGGGTGAATACTTAAACACTGAAGAAGGGAAGGAGGGTATTAATCTATTGATAGAATGAAGACTTTCAATTAATATTCGCTTCTGCTAATAAGTCTGGCTTTTGCAGCCTACAATATTTCCAATAAAGAAGACTATTGCTTTAGAAGTATAGAAGAAATCTGCCACAGAGTTTGTTGGGACAGATTTAAGCAATTTATGCCTAAAATGTTGATGCAAACACTGATATAAAATAGATTGTACTAATACCAATATTTTTTCTCAAGTACAAATCGTGATAATTATTGAGTAAATCCTGGGGAAATTAATTATCAGGAAATTAAAGTAATGAAAAGTAAAAGAGAAAAAGATGTTTTAAAAAGAATTCATGTTGGTCTGTATAAGGAGGGTATTATAAATACAGTAAGTTAAATAAGTAAATAAATGTATAATAGAAAACTTGTTTAAAAAAGGTCATATTAAAATGAAGATGGAAGTCACAATGATCATGGGAGTTCTCTGAAAATCAATAGAAACACATTGCAACTGAGAATAGCAATTTATATGAGAAGGATACCCTGAAAAGAATGTTTCATAACAAACTACCATACTGTACATGGCATGGGAAGAATTTTAAAAGGCAATGAAATAACCAAAGAAATAGAAATTAAATTAAATGGATTCTGTTGCCTTCTCTGCTGTATAATTATAATTTAACATATTCTATCATAGTCGTATATTTACAGTATTTACATTAACACAATTTAATATTTCTCACATGATAATAAACTGGAAGAAATCCACATAGAAAATGAAGTCTTAAAAGGGTGCTTTATAATTACTTTAAGATGATGTCTACATGTGCTTGTATGTGTTGTATATGTGTGCTGTTGGTTTGCTGTTCAGCAAAACCTGTGATGGTGGAAAATATTTTCCCAATTCACATGCAGCTTAGGAAATGTAATTCTCTATATTTTTATATAAACTAAGGGGTATATACTTGATGCATCAGCGGGTGACATATGAAACTATCTGCATCTCTTGTTTTCCTTTTGGGATTAAATTTTATATTTTCACCTGCTGAGAATGAATTGCATCACCATAAAATGATCTGCGTGTGTTTTATACATACATTAATGAGCACGTTGTTAGTTGCTCAGTATTCAACTAATAGTCCATATGAATGTATTGCCTCTGTCTTTAAACTATTAAAGAACTTCCAATGGGATTACTAATAAATGTTTCATGCTCACACAGTACAAGGAGCTTTAACAGAACAATGAAACACAAATCACTTCACTTAATTCCCTGGTGTATATTATGATATTGTGTGTGTGACTTTGGCAGCTTCTTCTCAATAAGGCCTAATCTTGAATTCTTCATTCCCGGTGAAAATAAAGATGAGAAAAGCATCTTTCGTAGTGCATTTTCAGATAGCTGGACATTGAAAAGCTCTCAGGTTTTCAGTGCCACACAATTGTGTATGATAAATGCTAAATGGCTAAATTCTATACTTTGTGAGAAATATTCCAGGTCCTAAATGGCATGGAATACTTGACTTCCTGTTATATTATAACCTACTGTAACATAAACCATGGGTTCACCATTTAGTCATTTGACTCATGTTTATCTGCAACTGGATATCTGATTGGTTGGGATTCAAGGTAGATTTTTTTTAGTACCTGAGTAATATTACTGGAGGTTTATAATTCATGACAACTGGACTTTCTTTGTTGCTTTGAGAGATTTCAGACTTCATCCAAAATCTTTCATCAGTTGAGTCATGGGGAGTTAGGGGGATGGTTAGATTCAATAAGGTGTTAAAACTGACTCAAATCCAAACACTTCATCTTGATTCTGACTTAATCAAAAGGTTGAAGTTTGAAAGATCTCAAACAACAAAGAACTGCCATGAATTACAAGCCTCCAAAAATCCTTTGCCTGACTGAATAAGAAATATCACAACATAACTGGCAGTTAGATGGCAAGTAAGACATTTCCATTGCATTGCTCCAAGTGTATTGAACTGCTTTGGTAGCCTTTCTGGATGACTTGTGCTGGAAACAAGATAAGAGGAAAGCAACTCTACTAGTTCTCTTGAACTTCTGTGTTTCAGTACCTATGTACTGAACTACGTATCCTTCTGGGTGTTCAGATAAGGTTGGTCTTTGGGAGCATTGTTTACAGTGAACTGGTCCTTAATTTTGGGATATACCCAGAATTATCATTTGGCATCTAGGTCATTCTCCTTTTATATTCCATAGTACTATCTTGTTTCTAATATTATTTAACATCTACATGAAACACAGTGATGATGTCATTCAGAGTTCTGGAGTAGGATCTTATTAGTATGCTGATGACACCCAGTTTTATTCTTCCTTTTCTTCCAAATCCAAGGAGGTAAGCTGAAAATAAATCCACACAAAATAGTGTGCTGGTTCAGATTTGGAGAATTTCCCTGAAGAGATATGAGAGTTAAATCAAATCCTATAATAAGAGAGTGAAGGAGTGAATTCCCTTGCTTTCTCCATGATCCAGGAGATGTTGGCAATTTGATCTCTAGTTCTCTGCCTCTTTACAACCCAGCTTGTAATTCTGGTAGTTCAAGTACTGCGGAAGCTTAGCTTGTAGTATTTTGAGCATAACCTTGTTAGTATGTGAAATGAGTGCAATTGTACAGTAGTTTGAACATTCTTTGGCACTGATATTCTTTGGATTCGAACATAAACTGA
>JANHZU010003917.1:118809-128994 GCA_032468055.1 Acrochordus granulatus
TCCAGTCCAGATGCCTGTTTTTTAAACCTTGTTGCGATGCAATTACCCTGGACGAGTGAGAGTCTTCACAGACATCCAGTATCCTATGTAACAGTAACTGTTGGTGCCATTTTTTGATAGGCTCTAGGACCATTACCAGTCTAATTAGTGAAATGTGGATAAAAACATTAGGTAATTTGTACCTAATGACTGATTTCACTGTGGCTATTTTATATTCAATAAGATTTATGCTCATTAAGTTATTGTGCTCCTTTTCTTTCTCCTCCATATTTTTCTGAGCTTTGATATAGAAATCATCACATTCCCATGGCTATAGTGCTATTATGCCTATTTTCAAGTTTTATTTTCTGTTTAACCTAGCTTCTATTTCAGTTTTACTGTTGATAATTCTTTCATTTTCTCACATCTTTATCCAATGACAGTTCTCTATTTCTGCCTGAAATTGTAGTTGTTTTCTGAATGTAGGTATACTTTTCACCAAAACATTTCTTCTGCTACAGAAATTTCCCAGTGTGGCTTCAGGGCAAGTATAGGGCCCATAAGTATGAATGCATGAATAACCGCATAAAGAGCCATAGTTATAGGTATGTGACCTATTGTTGATTTTGCTACTAAGACTGAGAAAATAACATCCATTTGAATGTAGTCTAATTTCCATATTCATGTGGTCAATATTCTATAAGTATTTTTTGTTTGTTAGATTCATATCCCATATTTTGTTCTGGAGCTCAAGGCTATGTAAATAGTACTATATCTAATTTATTTTTCAAGAATTACAGTGGATTTGAGTCTGAGATTTCCTGGTCCTTGTTCAGCACCTAGTAATATTTTGTTTGTTATTCCATTGAAAAAAGAAGAGTTCCCTGTTATTGTATACTATTGCAAACTGAGGAGGGATATAGCTAGAAATAAAACAAATGGTTTGATTGCAGAAGTCATCAGGTTCAACCCTGTTACCTCCATGAAAGGCTAAAGTAGCAGATGATATGACAACCTCTGTGGGAAACTCCCAAACTTACAACAGTCAATAGCAGCAATACTGGAGTAGGTGAACAAATAGTGTGACAATTGCAAGGTAGCTTCCTAGGTTCAGCAACCATTCTTTCTTGAATCACTTTATGGATTTTCAGCATGGAGATTTTCCAATACAACTATTATCTTAAAGTATAAAAAAGTCAATTGTTGGGATATATTTCTTAAATTTTCCAGGATGGAGTGTGTGAAACAATAATATGGGGTCCTAGATTTATTTAGGGTAGCCATTTGCTTCTCATCTTTAAATTGATTAGGAATGGAATTTCTGTCACATCTAAAAAACTTTCAATTTTTTTTCAGGGGGGCATAGTGGCCAAGCAGTTAAGATGCTAGACATGTCAACTGGAAAGTTGGCAGCTTGAATTCAAGACCCAAGTGCTGCCACATAATGGGGTGAGCTCCTGTTATGTGCCCCAGCTCCTGCCAACTTAGCAGTTCAAAAGCATGTAAAAATGCAAGTAGATAAATTATCCAGTAGGAAAAGTAACAGCGATCCATGCACCTTGGCATTACCATGGAAGCATCTTTGGACAAAATCTGGCTCCCTTGGCTGTGAATTGGAGATAAGCACCACCTCCTAGAAGTGGCCATGACTGGCAGGGGAAACCTTTACCAGTTTTTAGATGTGACAGACCCATAATATACTACTAATAGTGTATAGACAGAAATTGCGGATCATGGGAATTGAAGTCCATTATATCTGAAACCAAGGGAGATTCCTAATAAAAAGTTATTATTTTACAGCTCTTTAGACAAGGGATGTCTTCAGCTAGAGGTCTTTATTTGAAAAAGCAAACATAAGATTTAACCATCCTATATTTAGTAATTAACAGAATTGTAAAACTACTTCCTAAATATTCATAGTTAATACAGTCATGAATTCAATGGCAGCTCCCAAATTTAAACCTCCTCCCTAACAGCCATCTGTGAGAAATAACTTTTACTACTGCCTGCAGCTTTTCTTTTTATGACACATGCCATCTGGTTTACTACTGTTATGTATCTTGAGTCTTTGAAATGTTTTGGTTCATTGTTCGTCAAGCATTTTCCCTTTCCTGTTTTGCCATGTAAGTAAGACTCTGGTGAATCCTTCTGAAAAATTATGCTTCAATTTATCTACAGGATTGTGTATTTAATAGCTGGTTATCCTGGGAATTGCTAAGAGGAATCAAGAGGCTGATTTTAACCTTGCAAAGTTGATATTTATTGCAAGTGTTCACTATCTTATGCCACTGAGTTGTATTGGAATTTAAAAGGGAAGCAGAGTACATGGTTGGAAATCATTATGTATAAAAAGGAATGGTATCAAAGGAAAGATGCTCTCCTAGAATTCCAACTGATTCCGACATAGTCATACAGTGTTATGACAAACCCATGTAGTCAGCAGTCCTTAGCCTGTATTTGTCATGCATTTGAGAGAAGGACCCATCTTCTGACATGAAATAAACAGTAGCTTTGTAACATTTTAAAGATTGCATATTTATTATGGCAAAAACTTTCCTAACTGGAGTTTGTACATTTGATAAAAGTGAAGAATTAATTTATGTTCATGGTTGTAGCTAGAATATAATGTAGCTGTACGTTGTTTTGTACTTTCTTTGGATTGCATTAGAGGCAAAGAATATCAGAATGACTGCGTATAAAAATGTAAATGCTTCATTTTGTTGTGATTGTAGCTCCTACTTTAAGAAGTTTCAGGGCAACTATATATAAAACAGCATGACATAAATTTAAATCAGCAAAATTAAAATAAAGTACTAACATTAAATAATACACCTCTAAAAATCCATAGATTAAAATAATTTTCCTGCTTTACAAAACATAAAGCAAGATAGCTTGATGAATGTCCTTGGAGAATCATACAGAATAAAATATACATCCTATTCCTTCAGTTAATTAGCATAGTCTCAGAAGATTTTGGTGTCAAATGAAGATAAGCTTCCTGAAATCAAGTTGAACCACTACTGACTACATGGACACTTGGATGTAATTTTCTTAGCAGTAACATAGAAATGTTTTGCCATCTCCTTCGGATTGTTTGTAGTTGCAGTTAACTTACAGCCCTGATATTTTCTGATGGCTCATAAGCTTGATCGACAAAATAAGAAAAGCATCTTTCTTGATCAAATTCTCTTTAAGGGTGAAAAAAATTAGTTGCAAGATAAACTGTATGATAGATAACTTGAAAACTTGTTTATTATTATACACCACTGAAATGTGATCCAGCTAAAAGAATCATGGTACTAAAATTTGTTTTTTTTCACTACATAAGCTGTAAAAAAGAACTACATAAGCATTAAGAGTTTTTGTTAGGCATCTACCTGTATCCTCTTACAAGGAAATCCCTTAGTGTGTCCTATTTCTGATGTTAATTCTCCTTCTCCTGTTTTATCTGTCCTTCTTAAGTGGCAGAAGAGATAGTATAATATACTTTGCCTATTTCCCATTGACCTTCTGAGTGACTGTGAATTAAATTTAAAGTAGAAAGCAAATGACACTAAATATCACAATTCTTTCTCCCAAGCTGGATATCCCCTTCCGTAGTGTATAATGTCTAGTTTTATGATTGTGCAAGAGCCAAAATAAACATTACACATAAAATTAACTAAATTTCAGATGTCCTTTTTGTTTTGTGGGGAAAGGTATATCACTGTTTGTGGGTTAACACTTGAAAAATTTGAGAAGCAATTTGGGAACTGATTTGTAATACAGTAGTAGTACGTAAAAGAAAGTTAACCGTATGTACTTTTATCCCTGCCTAAAGTAACTTATTTCATAACTTTATAATAATTGATCACAACAACAAAAGAAAATGAAAACAATATTCAGAACAATGTTTATTATAGTCATCAGAAGGGTGAAATCAACATATAACTATTAAAAGCAATACTAGCTTCTCTGTTCCAAGATGGAATTCCTTAAGTAATTTTTGGAGAACAACTGTCCTAGTTAGAAAGAAGAAAATTGGGAAATTAGTCTGGAATTGTTATGTAAACATAAGAAGGTAAGGGGTGACCCCCACTGAATGCCTTGAGCCTTATTTAGTCTTTTCTCAGGCAAAAGATTCTGGTCTGGGGAGATTCCTGCATTATAGGCTTAGAACAATAAGGTAGCTAGTTTTAAGTCTACATGTGTGGGTCCAGTTGTTTGTGTCTGACAGTGACACTGCTAAAACATACTGTTCAAAGTGTATTCCTTAGTTCTTTCCACCTTGATGCTGTTTTGCTTTTGTTTCTGCAATAAATTAGAGGATTTAACTTACATGTTCTATGACAGCTCCTCTGAAACTTTCTTCAGGGTTCTTTCTCATTTCTTGACTCTAACAAGCCTGGAGATGGCATCCAAGCTTAGAGAAATTTGCATATAAAATTGTTTCAAGTTAAGTTATATTCACCTATTTATTCTTAATCAGGTTTTTTTTATATGCAGTGTATAATAAATTTGGTATCTGATGGGTTTTTTACTTACTATTTTAATTTTTTTCAGTTGTGTCCCAAATAGAATTTGATTGTCAGAGCAAGCATCTGTGTTTTTAATAGCACCTAACAACAGATGGAATTTATCACAGCTGTAAATGGGCAAACCACCTAGTAGCACTCTCCTATAATGTTAGACACAGCTAAGAAACCACCAAAACAGTTCCTAACTGAGCTTATTTAAGCTCAGTTTCATTCAATTAAATTAGTCTTACACTCTGAAAAATGTGCTTTATGTGAGTTTCTGTCAGCTTATACATTTTGGTATCTTTATATGAATCATCTTTGGAATTAATTTGATTCAGGTAAAGTAAAATAAAATCATAAAAATTACAGATGTACAAAAATATTTTGCAGTTGAAATGTTCCCTCCCTACCATAAGTGATCCAACCTCACAACCCAGGCTAAAGAGCCTCTTTCACTCAGGTCCTTTTAGTGAATAGCTATTCTGAGAGTTAATATTCCAAGGATAAAACATCTCATGCTTGCAAATAATTTCCACACTTTTGTGAAACATGAGTTTGGTGAAGTAAAATCTGGGTGACCAGAGATTATTTTGAGATGATTATGAATGAGTGAATGAGATAATTATATAAGGATGCCAATATTTTTTGAGCTTTTCCCAGTAGTGCTTGTAACACATTCATTTTGGCAGCAAATACAGCCTGAGCTTCTAAGTTGAGATGAGAAAGTGAAGGAAAAAATAAACTTTCGAGTTTGGCACAATGACATCTACTGAAATTACTAGATGCTGAATGAAGCTTCCTGCTTTGCTGAGCACAGTATTATATCACATATCCAGATTTCTAATGGCAGCATGAATTGAAATGTGCTGTTGGGAAAAAGGATACATTAACCATCACACTTTTTGAGTTCTGTACTATTTGGATTCTTGGAGTATAAACTTGTTGATGTCCATATGAACTTTTGCATAAGTTATCTTAATTCATACTATTTGTATTTAATAAATATACAGTGGAACCTCACAAGACGAGACTAATCTGTTCTGGAAGAATGCTCTTAGTGCAAAATGCTCTTAAAGCGAAACGAGTTTTCCCATAGGAAACAATGGAAAGTCAGATGATCCTTTCCGTGCCCCCAAAAATATTCACAAAAAATCATTTTCAACAGAATTTGATATAGAAATTATTGTCCTTAACATCTGAAACAAGTCATAATGATTAACACATGATATAAAGCAGAAATAGAGCAAACTAACTAGCACTTACGGATCTGCTTTGAGGCAAGTTCTGGCCTCCGCTGCTGCTAGGCTGGCTGCTGTCCGGCGCCCCCTGCTGGCTCGGAGGATCTGCTGCCACCATTGTTCAAGGCAAAAGGGCCTTTTCCCTCTCTCACAGTACAGTACATGGATAGTAATGGAGTAAACTGCACATGGCAGCATCAACAGAACTCTCGTGCGATTGGTTCCTGAACGTGAAATACAGAGCACGCTGACTGATGATGCGTAAGTTAGCGCACAAAGCTTGCTCGTCTTGTGAGTTGTCGCTTGTCAAGCAGAATAAATTTTATTAAAAAATTTTGCTCATCTTGTGAAAATCTTGTCTTGTGAGGTGCTTGTCTTGCGAGGTTCCACTGTATAGAGAGATAATCCGATTTGAGATAATACATTAGTTTGATAGGGTTCCGTTGGCAATAGTAGGCATATGAACATGGAAAGTCAGCGCAATGAATTCTGTAGACTTTGCAGTTGCGTGTGGAGGCATAGGACCCATTGTGCTCATCTCTTATAATACTGATTATAAGACTATTGCTTCAGCAATGAGACTGGAATTTCATGTTTAATCCCAGAAAGATGAAATCAGGCTGAACATTTTTTGTAACTGAAAGTCAGGACTTCTTCCATGGAGGACCTGTATAATGAGCAGGTCAAGAGAAGGATGGAGAAGATATCTGCAAACCCCTCATACCCTGTTTCATCTTTTTCCCTCTGGATGGCATTACAGAATACTGCTTGCTAAAACAACCAGACACAGGGACAGTTGTTTGCCCCGCATCATCATTCTGCTGAATACTTAGCTCATACTGTATGATAGGACACAGTGATTACTGTAGTGTAAGAAATTTTAAATTAATCTGGAAGTTCTGTCTAATGTATATGTAAACTTATTAATAGACTGGTTCTAATTCTGTTTTTTTCCTTTATTCCCTTTTCCATTGGCGAAAACAGATTTATTTTTATATTTTCTATATCAGTTTTATTTTATTTATGTTACTATTTTATTTACTATTATCTTGCAAGTACACTGAGAGCTTCTGTACCAGAGTCAAATTCCTTGTGTGTCTAATCATGCTTACCCAATAAAGATTCTGAATCTGAAAAAAATTATAAAAAATACATTGATGTTGTAGAATCTTCTCAGATTCCAGAATATTATTTATAAGGTTTGTTAAATAATCAATAGCTTTTACAGCATTGTTTTAAATAATCTTTTACAATATATCAGTGTCCCATTAAATTTAGCTGTCATTATTGAACATTACCAAGCAAAAGTGTTAATTAGTCTTTGAAGCACCTCTATTAGGTTGTCCAACGCTGATATACTCTTAAAAAAGGGCTGCTCAGAGTTCAGGGATGAAGATGGATGGAAAATGATACTTAGGTATTTAAAGCAGTTTACATAGGCATCCACAGGGTATGAATGAAAATCTGTAAGAAGGTGGTCATGTTACTACAGTTGAAGTTCTCTTTTTCACATGCATGCATTACATGTATGAAATTATACACAATTGTGATACTGAGCTGGCTGCTCTGCAGATTTTTAAACCCCTGCAGATACTGCTGACAGTTTTTTCCTATTTGAATGCCATTTACTTGCCATTTATATTGGTAGTAGGAAAGTATTTTAGAGAATAGCACCATGTTTGTTTTTGAATAATGGATTACAAGCTTTTCCTGGCAGAAGTTAATTGATGCTAGGAGGCACATCCAAAATCCTACCTGAAATAGAAAGAATGGCAGCAGCAGGTAGTAATAGAAGGATGGGCCTGTATGCCAATTATAAGGGCTGAAATACATTATTTAACTGAGCAGAACAATTTAATTCTAATAGAATTTAAATAACATTGAGGCAAAGATACAACCCAAGAATGGAATTTCTTAAGCTGGATTCACACATTATTTTGTGCCATGATTGTGTCACCAAATTGCTGAATTATTATATTGTGTTATTGGTATTAGCCCAAATATAACATTGGTATTATACCAAATTATTGAATAAATTACAGTTAATTGAATTTGCACATTAAGCTATTAATAACAATAAATGGGTTCATAGAATATGCTAAATCAGAATGAAACAAACCACATTTTGGTTTTGTGCAATTATGAACCCAGTTTTAGTGTGTTTGTATTTCTAGAAATTAGCCAAATTTGTATAAATTTTCATGATTAGGGATAGTCCTAGTATTGATAAATGTTTGATTATTAACTATTTCAACACCATGTCCTTAATAAAAATATTTCTACTTAAATTTTGTTTTGTTCATATGTTGAATTATTTATACCTGTATTTTCTTCCCTATGTTAAGCATTTATTTTCATCCATTGCTCACTACAGATTTGTAATACATGTGCAATGAAAATGAACTCATCTATGCAACTCATCTATGCTTGATTGACCACTGTGTCTGAGCTTTTGTGAATAATCTGCCACCATAGACATTTGAATAACTGGAACAGTATTTAGAATAAGCTTGTTTCTCTAGAAATGCAAAATAAACACAAAACAGCTGCATTTTTCCTGTTCTCATATCCTATCTCCTTTGTTTCTCTCAGGCAGAATTAGAGTTCGATCTATTATAGCCAATAGAATAAACAATGAGTGTAGTGGAAGAGAAACTCTGGCTGATGATTTTCCTTGCAGGTTTAAGAGGAGTTTACAGCATCTCCATACTGAAATCTAGCAACCTTCGTCTTGCTGAAAGACTAGGGCCAGGTGATATAGGATACAGTACTGTAGATGGGCAAAATATAGCAGAAAGACACAATCAAAGATAAAATTCTGAGGCACACATTGATTATTGCAACAGATTTGTTTGGTATGTCAGAAATAATACCGAGTGTGTTGTGTATATGATATTTTGGTTTCTTGAAGAGAGACTCCTGGTTGACGCAATGTGAGGCTGAGTTTTCCTACAGTCTCAGGCTATTCTGTAAGCAGGTACTGTTCTCGCGAGCCTCTGTAGGAAAGCTGAGCCTAGCATCACATTGGCTGCGTATCTCTGCCAAAGAAAGAAAGATAAGTTAGGTGTTGCTCAGTCCTAGAACTGGTTGAGGAGCAGGCCGAGTGCTGCAAGTCCCTTGGGTGGCTGGATGAGACGTAGGTCATGGCCTACAGGCTGCACAGTCCCTGGCGCACCTGGAGCTTCGGCTGCCTGGTTTAGGCTCCTTTGGGTGGATGAGTAGCTGGGCTAGGAGCAGGCAAAGGGATGGATGGGGGAGATAGGTGGAGAGGTGTGTTGTAGAGTCCTTGCAGTCAGTCATAAGGATAAACTGCAAAGGTACTACAGTGGTAACTTTGAAGCAGGTCGTAAGTAGCTTTTGTTGTAGCTTGAAACGGTCACTAAACAGTTGGTCATAAATCAAAAAATTATCCAGTTGGGAAAAAGAAAAGGAAGCCTGCTTTCTATATGAGAATCTGCTAAAACTTCATGTAAGAAAGATCTGTCTGCCAGTCAGTCAGTCTGTCTACTTTGGAGAATGCTTGGCCATTCAAATTGCTCAGGAACCCTGATTAGATATAATGGTAAATGATACTATTATGGTTATTTCTATTTATATCATGATTTTCTTAGACAGCTTACACAACAACAATAATTGTGGGGTAAGTTGGGCTTCTGGTCTATGCCTAAAACACCACAGTATACTGATACTTTTTATGTGAAAGAACAACATCAAGCCTTGGGCTTCTCAAATTAATTTAGTGCTTTTCAGCTACAACTTTAAATTTGAAATACTGTCAGGACATGATAAAGAATGTGCAAGAGGAGTATGAAGTCATATATGGGTACATGTATGGGCAGCAGTATGAATATGAACTGTATAAGAAGAGATGAGAAAAAGCAGTACCTGCAGGCGGGGTTGGGGTGGTACAGACTGACAAAAGCAGTACACTTTTGTGTATGCAGTTATATTACATGCCTCCCCAAAAGGTTTTGATGAAGGAGAAAGTGTCTGTTGATGGGCATGCTGAGCGAACTGAATATGTTAAAACCTTGAGGAGAAAGACACACCCCAAAAGTCTTAATTCTGTTCCCTTTTATCCCCAGTATAGATCAAGGAATAACAAACTCACGTCTTAAGTTATAGGAAGGCAGATTTCAAATGGAATGTTTTGGAAAATTAAGCACAGTTCAGGAGCCGAACCAATAAATAAGGGAACTGCTATGCTCCACTTTGCTGTATATCTTCAAGTACAGGCTCGGTACAGTGGAACCTTGGATTGCGAGGACCTCAGTGTATGAGATTTTCGCACGATGAGCAAAAATTTTAAATAAAATTTATTTCGGTTGAGCAGCGGCAACTTGCAAGATGAGCACCACGCAATGAGCTCGCATGGGAAATCTCACAACGGAACTGATGGTTCTCCTCTCTCGCTGCGTAAACAGCATAAATTAAGTGAAAGGCATTCAAGAGAAAGAACTGCCAAGACT